>CAUYON010044825.1:0-15791 GCA_963573935.1 Arctocebus calabarensis
ATACAGTTTTATACAGCTTTATGCCTGGCAGGAGAGTGCCATGGCACCCTAGTAGGGGAAGGAGGTCCAGTTTTTAGAGGGTCTCTCCTGTGGGGTAGAGTGGGAGGACATCTGAACTCTGCTCGCTTGTTTGTATGGAGGCATGGAGTATACTGCGAGCCATTCTCATGCGGGAGGAGATTCCCATCTGTTTGGTGATGTGCTCTGTACCTTTTGTTTGCTTCCTTGGGGTCACAGGTTGCCCCAGCAGGGCTGATGTGTGTTCTTTGACCTTCTCTTTTGGCTCAGATCCAAAACCATTGGCTTTCTTGCTAAATTTGCTAAATTTCTGTCCTTTAAGTCTCCTTCTGGATGGGAGCCTCTGTGGAAAGCTGGCTACAGACTGCCATCTTGGCTCCTCCCTTAGTGGGAATTTTAACCTAGAAATATGTTGTTTAGTTTTAGAAAATTCTATTATTTTTTTTAATTCTCTTCTCTCCCTTTTAAAACATTTTATTACTGTTTTCCTTTTTAATTCTCATTATTCAGATGCTAAAATATACACTGATCCTCAATTTTTTTCTTCTAATCTTCTCTTTTTGTACTTTTCCATCTTCTTTACTTTTTGTGGCTTTTATAATTTAGACATTTACATATCTAATAAATGATTCATTGCTCTTATTATGCTTTCATTTCTAAGAGTTAGCTTTTATTCTCTGAGAATTCCTTTTAATTAGCCTTTGGTGTTTATTTAATAGATACAAAATCATCTCTTTTCTTTCTCCATGATATTAATAATGTTTTAGTTTTCTTCTCTCTGCACAGTTCCTATTTTATGATCTTCTGTTTGTTTTAGAATTCATCTTTCATATTATATATATAGACCCTTCAAAATTATCTCACGTTCTTAGGAGTCTGTTCACATTTGAGTGTGGAGGTGAGTTGATCCAACCCTTGCAAGTGGGGCTTGTTAGCAGTGTCCTTCCAAGAGATTTGCTGGGTGTGTCCATGTTGAAAATCATGCAAAATTTGCAGAAAAGTCTCTTCCAAGCTCCAGCTTTGAGTGTGAACATTTGGCTGCCCTTCTTTTGCAAACTGTGTAGGGGTAAAGCTGGGTGAGGGTGAAATAGGGATCTCAAAATTTAGCATGTAAAATTTTATTTATTCAATGCCCCACTTTAAACACTCCATCTTGTGGTCCTTCAGTCAAGAGAATTTTCATTTCACCCCCTCCAAATAATCAACCTCTAGTCTTCATCATAGTGTGTAGGGCATGTTGGGTCTACTCAATATTCTAAACAGGTTTTTCATCCAATATACAGCTTGTTGCTGTATTAATGCCCCCTCTCCCCCACCAACATCTTTGACAGGCTTTCCTGTATAAATGGCCTATGTTTTAGTGTACCCCACTCTTTAGAATTTCATTTTCTTGGTTGTGATGGGTCATTTCCTACTTTGTCCATCCACCATATTTTATCAGTTCTAAGACATACATTTTGAACTTTTTACTATATCTATGTTTACTAGCTCTCGGATTGAGATGATGTTCATTTGACAGAACATGATCATTTATTGGAAGTACTGTTGCTTTTTCTCAGGACTTTAAGTATTTCTAACAATTGATGACTCTCAAGCTTGCTGAAATATGGTTCTTATTCCCCTCCTCTCTATGTTTATGGAGTTATAGACCCTCCTTGACATTTTTTCCAGAGGCAAGGGTAAATACAAGGGGGCTCAAACTATCGGCTTTGTTTGGAGGTCAGTCATGTTGTGAAAGAACTTGGTGATCTCAGGAGAAAGGGTGAGCCTACCATATCCCAGGTCTGTGTACCATCTGTTGAACTCCCTGAGCTGGAATTTCCTAATTTCCCTAAGTTGGTCCCTCTGTTCTCCTTCCCAGCATAGCCATATTCCACACCAAGGTGCTGGTCATTGTCCCAGTTAGAAAAAGTTAAAGAGGTCTTGGTGTGTGACATGTGACAGACCTTTTGGGGGCAAGACACAATTATAAGAGGGACTTTACCTAACAAATGCAAAAAAAAAAAAAAAAAGGAAATAAGAAGAGGCAAAGAATAGCTGATGTCTGATACTTTAAGTTGTAGTCAAATTTCCTGTTGTGCCCTCTACTTCTGGAACTTTGTTGTATACCTGGTTTAATTTTGAGCAAATTCCTGGGGCAATAAGAAGGCTAATTCTCTAGGCCTGGGGCCCTCGTAGGAGCATGTCATTGACTCAACTTTCTTAGAGACTGATGTTTCCATACCATTACTGCAACAAATATCGGCCTCATTTGATGGCTGCTTTGACTGAGTGGTGAGCCATCCACTCAATCTATACCTACCTCGATTGCTTCTCTTGCCATGCTAAGACTACCAACTGACTGATATATCCACTGGCTCCTGTCAGAGTCTCAGCAATTTGTCTTTTTTCCTCCAGAGGCTTTTCACCACCTCCAATATTCCTTTCACTCTCTGTCTTTCCCATCTCATCTGCAGATGAGACCCGGTTCTAAGAAGCACCAATGCTAACACAATCAAGTTGGCTATATGTAAAATAAGAGAATGGAGGATCATTGCTATTTCTTCTTTAAAAGCCAAGATTCAATAGTTTAGTGGAGTCTGACTTAGTAACCATGGAGAAAAATGACTGTTCAAGTCTGTTGAACTATTTTAGTAGATAATGGTCATTATCAGTTTCCAAACATTTTCCTCAGATATTCTACCTGCAAAAAGGTCAGAGTATAGGACTATGGTTTCTCTGTCCCTGCATAGATGAGCTCTTGCTCCTCAGCATCACCCTTCTCACACCAGTCAACAATTTGTAGCACTCAGTAATCATGGGTGATCTTTTTGTCACATCCCTTTTAATTATCATTTCAAATGAATGAGATGACTTCATAGCCACTCCCCTTGATAATGTTAACTTTATTCCCCTGAGACATGTTGCAAAGGCAAGTCTGAAGGGAAGGTGGCACAAATGACAGGGTAATAATCGGAAAGCTACAGTGAACTGTCCAATAAATCTGCAAAGAACAAACCATGATGTCAGGATAGAATGCAACAAATCAATGTCAACTGTAAAGCTGTGTAGAACTCATTGGTGAGTCAAAAACTATGGCAAAGATCTGTCCACGGAAGTTTACAAAACTGACAGATTAATGTTTTAAACAACTACAATGTCATCTTGGGTTACCTAGCAAGACAGCAGATGACAGGGATCAACGCTCTGAAGTGAATCACAGGCACCTTTTC
This sequence comes from Arctocebus calabarensis, assembly GCA_963573935.1. Classification (NCBI taxonomy): domain Eukaryota; kingdom Metazoa; phylum Chordata; class Mammalia; order Primates; family Lorisidae; genus Arctocebus; species Arctocebus calabarensis. The sequence goes on from CAUYON010044825.1 coordinate 3,231, forward strand.
AGAACAGTTTCAATAAAATAAAAATATAACAAAATACCTCTTTTCCCAACCAATTCCTTCATTCTGCAAGGTTCCTTCTAGTTTTGCTGTCATTTTATCTTGCTAAATGCCCTGCTAGCCAAATAAACTATGTTTACCACAGTTACTTAATTCATCTAAATGATAGGACTCCATGGAATACAGAAGGCTACATTGTCATTTCAACATGATGTAAAATTCCATTAGATTTCATTAAAAATTTAATAGCACTATTATATTTTGAGTCTTAACTGTATAACAGTGATCTCTACAACTTTTTAAATGCCCATTCAGAACTATAAAATAAAAATTTACAGGTAATTAGCGCTCCATAATATGTATTTTGAAAATTTTCCATTTTCCACTATTTTTTTTTCTTTTTAATGCCCATACCTGCTGGGGGATGACTATTCCCCTTACAACAATATCACATAATAATGGCAGTCAATATTCTAATTAGTCACTTACCATGTACCCTACTCTGGTAAGTCCTTTCCATGTATTAACATCAATTCCTCACTTTGACCCAATAAAGTAGGCATTTGATTGTCAAAATGTCTCAGACTTTAAAATGTTAAGTAGCATCCTTAGAAATAAGTTGGGCTGGAACTCAAAGTCTGTATCAGATTAACTGCGCAGAACCCCATTGCTTTAAAACTCTACTGAACCAGGAACAACACAGCCAAAAGAATAAAATAAATAAATTATTTATTTATCATCATTTCATGCTTGATTTTATCTTACTTTCCCCCACCTGACTGGAGATAAAATATTAAAATCTACAACCATAGAGAGAATTATCCTTATTGTACTGTTCAAGTTCACCCTAAAATGGAAATATTTGGTGCTTTACTTTTAGGAGGGTGCAATACTCAGGTATACTCAACAAGGGCCATGAAGATAGTGAGGAGGTGTCCTCCATCACCCTTTCCCAGGTCCATGAGAGCAGTCTTTCAACATTTGAACAGTGAATGTGGAAGCAGCATCACCTTGACTCAGTTGAAATTGGTGACTTGCATTCCCTCCAGTGGACTTTGCACAGGTTAGGTCTGCATGCACTGTGTCAGGTATCCACCTCCTCTTCCCCATTTTCTCTCTTTTCCTCAAGTCTAGGTTCAATGCCTTTGCCTTTCAATTTCACAGAGATGGAGCATAACAGCACTTCACTCAATTGCCATCAGTTTTGCATGAGCATGTTCCTGACCTCTCCCTCACTCTCTATATCTGCAAGGATTGTCAATCATTCTTCCAGCACCAATGACACTTTTTTGAATCCTCTTGATTCACATGCCTGTCCTCTCTCTTAGGCCATTCATGCATGGACAACAGGAACCACACTTTTGCATTATCATGTTCTTCTTGCTTAGGATAGAATAAACTCAATAAATGATGAATGGAGGGATAGGTGAGTGCCTTAATGTAGGACCTCAACAAATAAAATTTTGGGATCAATATCAGAAAGAGTAGAGTAGTGTAGAGCAAGCTTACAAAACATATCTGAGAAAATGTAGAAGATAAGGTTAAATTACTTTTATGTGTACTTTTGTATTCTCTAAAGCAAGATTTCTATGATCTTTTCTCATAAATTGTTCTTTCTCATTCTTGCACGTACTCTCTCTCACACACACACACATATGCACACACACAAACACACACGACTCTATATATTATATATCTTCTGCATATATAAACTGCTTTAGGAAGAATGCTATTCAAAACAGACATCTTTTAGTGACAAAACAATAAGGTTTATCCTTTCTCGTTCAATACTCTTTTGAAAGTTCAATAGTTAAGTGTTTGTATCACAGGAATAATTGTATGTGCTTTCGTCACCAAACATCATTAGGAATTTACCTGACCTATTGCTAGCATTTTCCTTTGATGGTCTTGTCTTCCTTCCTGGAATAAACTCTTTTGATAGATTCTAGACTTCCTTCCCATCTCTCTGAATACTCTTCTCACCTCAATTTCCTGTTTGAGTGTTTCTTTTTTTCTTAAGCCACCATTTTACTTGTGATTCTTTTAAGGCTCTATTTTCGTGAACTTTCTCTGAACAATCTCATCCATTCCCACAGCCTCCATGACTGGCTCTTGGTATCTATTCAATTATTCCACTTGCCATGCAGTCCCCCAAACCAGAGGTTCACACCCAAAACCAGAATCAACCAAAATATGCAAATCTACTTATGCTTTTTTGCTCTTATATCTCGTGAAATAACACCATCATTTATCCAAATGGCCTAATCCCAAAATTTATGTATCTTTCTGGAATCTGTCCTCTCCAGAGTTTATTACAAATCATTTCTAATCTATCCACCGAGCAACCCATGGACATAGCTCCAATTCCAAACCACCATTATTCCTTGCCTGAATTCTTAAATTTAGCATCCTCACTAGATTATCTGCTCTATTCAAACTAATTTTCAATCTGTTCTCCAAAATATAGCCAAAAACCTATCTTTTAAAAATAACAAATGTGATTATGTTATTCATTTATTTAGAAACTGTTAGTGGCTTTCATTTTCAAAGGATAAAAATGATTTGTTCTTAATACTTAACCCTTCAATGGCTCAACATTCTATAACATTAAATGAAATATTCTTTGCCACAGGCATCAACATCTGTCTCTCTTCAAACTTGATATCAATTTGAGCAATTGCATATATTGAGGAAATCTTATCAGGTGTTCCCTAGTCATAGTTTTCTTTTATTCACATACCAGAATAGACTTTGAAATCTCAATATAGTGTCATTAACTTGAAATTCTAGCTATAACCAAAACAACTACAACTTCTCAAGACATCTTTCAAACTATCGTTTAATATTTAACAGCTTCTACTAGTTACTCAGTTCCCCACATCTTTGAGATATCTTTCCTTTTTTGTCCACTAGGAAATGTATGTGGCAGTTCTCACAGGAGAAAGAATGTTGTTCTGACTTCTGAGAAAATCATCTGCAGAGGTTTGCTTTCTACTGACCTACCCTCCCAAGTGCCTTGTTCAAACTGTGAAATCTACATAAAAATAAACTCAATCATGAAATTGACATTTTCAGATATGATTTAATAGTTCATCCTACATCACTGAATAGAAAAGTAATCTATTTTTCCATCATTTTACTTTCTCTGGAACATAAAATTTTCCAATGAATTACACCGGTAGGTCTCTGAGATGTGAGCATCTGTCAGCATTTCACGAATGTCTGAAGTCTCCTCAGTGGCTCCACATTCCCCAGAGAGTTCCATGATTTGATCACTAGAAATCAAAATTTGTGCTCAACAGTATGGTGATATTCCTGGATTTTTTTTTTTCAGTACCACAATATAAGAGTTTTCTGGTACATAAATGAAATGTTGAAGGAGCACCACCTTCTGCCTAACAGCAACCACAGATGTGCACAGGGCTGTTCATGCTCACCTGCCTGGCAGCAAATCACATGTTCCAATATTTTAGAGTTATTATCATGTTTTATTCCAAAGCAGGACTGATGCCATTTTCTTCAACCAAATTACTAGTGTGTACTACATATTAGGTATCAAATAAACATTTATGGAATGAGGAGTAAAGTAACAACAGGGCAACAGATATTTATATGTAAAGCCTTCTTCAAGGTTCAAGGAAGAAACCTGGGCACAAAATTAGTGCAGGTATGAATCCTGCTGATGGTTTTAAGTCAAGTAAAAGAGTTGAAATCTGTACATTATTATTATTAACTAGGATATGAATAAAATGCTAGATTCTGATGAAAGACGTGAATGCCAAAGATAATTTCATATTAGAAAAAAACAGAAAGGGCTGGTGAGAAAGAAGAAATCAAGGCAATGCTACATCAGAGATAATGAGATGTTATTTTTTGACTACGTGAAAGGGTGGGGGCATGTCTTACAGCTGAAAAGAACATCATCACGTCTTAAGGCCCAGAATTGGACAAATACTGAATGTGTATGGATTTGTTTCAGGAAGTAAGTATAGTTCATTCTGATTGAGGTATAAGGCCAGACAATATCTGGCAAATAAATTAGGAGTCTGACAAAAGTAAAAGGTCGAAATACAGAAACGATCCTGATTGTATTCATTTATCGAATCTGATGCACATCTCATCTGTTTCCATGCTCCAAATATGAAACCCTTTGAACTTTTATTGAACTCATTTATTTCACTGACAAGAAAATAGTTAATAAAATTTAACTCATTTTTTGACCTTTGAGGGTCAATAGTGTAAATATGGATCTTGTACTGTATTCTACTACAGGATGTGAGTTTGCTTGTCCCTGAATGTCCCTGTCAACTGTAGAGCTTCTTCATAATTAGGTGAACACAATAAAGTCCTCTGGGGTTGTGGACACAGAGAGCTATGGGCTTTTACAACCAAATAAATATTCTAATATCTCTACTGCTTCATTTGCACTGTTGATATTTTCCCCTCATGCATTTTTTTGTGTGTGTATCTTTCAGAGCTTCTGTTCCTTATTGCTTCCAGAGTGGTTTTTAATTCTTACTGTCACATCCACTGTTTACTGAGGCACCTGAGGTTACCACTGGGCTGACACCAGGCAAGAGGGAACTATTGTTAAAATTATCCCCTAATATTTTGCGTAATCGTTTTATTATTTCTACAAAACAGCTATATTGTTACTCTCATTATTTTATCTTCACTCTGGTCCAGTGAAGGATTTAGGATATAAAATATAATCCATTCGTATAAAGAAGAGTGAGCTGGCAATCAGTGAGTTAAGTGACTAATTCACGATTACTCAGTTAGTGGTATAGCACAAACAGTGACAGGCAGCCCCTTGGTCTTCATAAGGTATGTAATATGCTTATGCCTTTTCTTGATAAGGTATCAACATGTATATGCACGTCAACTCTTTTGTTTCATCTAGGAAATATATTTCCCCATTGCTTTGGTAGTGACATATTCAAAACATGAACATTCTTACATTAACTTGTTAAAATCCATATGGGACAAGAGGATCTGAGTCTGCTGTTCACTTCTTAGAATAATGTATATTTAATTAAAAGCAAATGCTCTCTTTGCTAAAGCAGCTTAATGATTTGAACATTTCAGTGTGATCTATTCTCAGATCAACTTCAAAAGACTAAATTTAAACCTGTCTTCAAGCTGTGAAGGTTTTGGGTTCCTTCTTTCTTTTCTTCTTCTTCTCTCTTTTTTTTTCCTTTTAGAAATTCCTCTGCTGGGAATGAAGTAAGTGCAGCCTAACAAGGGATAGAGCCGTGATTTGCACCCTGATGATCAAATAAGAACCTGCAGGTAAGTAGTGGTGAGGAACCACTCCTTGAAATAGTGTTGAAATAGTTTATATATGCCAGAGCAAAACTAACTGCGACCGGCAGATTCCTTCCATATTCATCACCCTTCTCCCAGTGTGTAGAAGCTTCTTAATGCACGTGGATTATCAAGTCTGCAGACTCTTTTTCAGTCATAGAGAATAGTGTACCAGATGCTCCTGGTACACTGAATTTGTCACACTATAGATAAGCTAATAACATTATGTGAGACCATGGAGGGAAAAATAAAAGATTCACATTTAATCCACATTAACTACCAGGAGATCCATCAGGCAGTTGGGGCAGCTCATGATACAGCAGCTTCTAGCAAATTAGCAGCCCATAACAACTTAGTTATAATAAGCTGCAAGATCTTACACCATAAGCTCAACTCCATTAAGGTGAATTCGAGTACATGAATTCATGTACAAAGTGTAACCTTAACATCTGTCTGTGCTTAGCTGATATTTTGTTTATGCCTTTTCAGGAACAGCCAAATTATTTTTGTGTCCCTTGAAAGTAGGTACTGTAATTTTCCATCAGCTGAGGCTCTACCCGATGGAGTGGGCAGGACTGATCAACAGGAGCCTCTCTGGCCACAGCTCTGGGCGGCAAACTGCTCCTGATTCTGGCAGCAGTACATATGAAGCCAATTTTTTCGCAAACAATTTCCCTGTGCTATACAAGTGGGAAAAGCAATAGTCTAGTCAGAAATTAAACAGTCAACAAGACATGTGTATCTGATAAATACCACCGACCTGGTATTTAGTTAATCCAAGTGACTTAAATCGTATCCTGCTACACTCAGAATGGAGAACCTTTCTATTTTAATAAACCCAGGCCATTTTTCTCCTTCACAAAAATCAATGTCCTCCTTCCTTCTCCACAGTGGAGTAAATACTCTGTAGGGACTCTGGAAACAGAATCATCACCATTACAACTGTTATTTCTGTTTTACATATGAGGAAACAGGAATAGACCACTCAGGTTTAACCAGATATTAGTAAAGAAACAGGCATTAAATGTATAGCTTAAGATGTTTTCCAAGGACTTTTATGTATAGGATGAATAAATAAATATGTGAATAATCTAATTTTCCTATTCTTTTTCTGTCTTAAATAGCAAGTGTACATTCATCACTTGAATAATATTTTCAGAATTCCCATATTATCTTCAGAAATCTCAGGAGCAGAAAAAGATGTACTACATATATTATGGCTTTTCTAGATTTTTACAGACCCAAACTTCATCCAGTTCTAGTCAACCTGAATACAGTGTCTTATATGTCTTAGAATTTTACATGTGGATGGGATCTGGAAAGTTACTGATTTCGTGATCCTTCTGCTTCAAGAGTCACTGCTCAGGCCTGAGTGAAAGTCATCAAGAAGGGTGGCTCAGTCTCAAATCTTCTATCATTCTACTGAAGATAATTCTGGTCATCAAAATCATAGTATGCCTTTTTATAAAAATATAATATGAATAATTGATTTTGATTCTGACTGGTAGTTATTCATACATTGAATTTTTCATGGACAGAGTAGATTACTCACATTTGAAAACCACACCTTCTCTTCTGTGATTCAAACAGGGGTGGTTTAGCGATCTCACTGTTTTTAGAGGTCCCCTGTCTCTGACCACAGCTGTCTCTCTTGTTTGTTGATGCCTCCCTTTCCCAATTCATATCACCAACATTCCATACAATATTTCACATATGGTCTGAAACGTGCCAAGTATTTTAAAAGCCATTGCTTTTCTCATAATTTTGGAATTGAACTTCCATTAATGTCACTTAAGGCTATATTAGCTTTCATAATCTTGCCTAATAGGGGCTCCTATGAATCTTCAAGTACTTTTTGTTCTGAACCTCTGCCAAACCCAACATCCCTATACTACCAACCTCTGTAACTGATACTTTTGAATCTACAGATAAGGCTAGACATGTATCCTAAATTTTTTTCTTTTTGCTTTCATCCTTATTTCTCAGCATTTTACATTCCTCTTAAAACCAAATTCTGCATCAAGCATATGCAAATTTTCTTAGCCATGAGTGACCTGCTTGTTTTAAAGAAATCAATCCAATTCTCTGACTATAGCTTTGAAAAGAATGCACAAAATCCATTGCTTCACACAGACCCTTTTCCGTGTTGATAACGATACACTAAATACTGTGTCTGAAGGGATATATAAACATATGTCTAACTCCCATATCAGTAAAGATCAGCAAACGCCTTGGAGTGTTTTCTAGCACCTAGATGCAGTGCCGGCACTGTGCTGCCAGAGTTGTCTCACTGCCCCCTGTGTGTAGAATGGTGTCTGAGTGTGCACTTATTTGCAGATGAAGGACAATCATTCACAATTACATGATGGTCTTCTTCAGTAATTTCAGACACCAGTTATAATCAAGACATAGAGTCTTACAAGGAGAAATGTCGAAGCTTCATAAATTACCTATTTCTCCTACTTCAGGTTTCCAATTTGATTGCCAACTTCCCTAGAATTCACTGAGGTGTGCAGCTCAGTTAGTTGGGGGCAGCAGTTGCCCTTGAAGGGGGGGGGGTGCATGATGGAACCCAGGGGGTTATGAGGAGTAAAGGTTTGAACTTATATTTAAATTTGCTGTTCTTATCTTGTTAGAAAAATAGGTTTTATTATATCTTCTAATGTATATATTTTGGTACAGAAGTGCATTTACATCATGGACAAATAAATGAGTGTATAATGGATAACTGTGCTCACTAGAGTGACATCTCCCTGAGGGAAGTGACTTTGTAATCACTTTATTTCTAGTTTTTAAAACAGCAACTGCTAAATAGTAGATGCTCAGTAAATAGGGATATAATAATGATGACACCAACATTTTAAGAAAAACATTGTTATGAAAATCATTGTTATGCTCTGGAAATAGTAAGCATCTATAGACTCAACAAACAGAATGGAAATGATAAGCGAGGTTGCATGAAAAGATAAAAAAGCAGCACAATGGCTGTAGATGAAGGCAGTGAAAAGAGAAGAAAAAAGTGGATTTTGAAAACAGGGAGGATGTCATAAGATCTGACCTTGACCCACATGTCTGACATTCACCTTAGCACTGAATGAAATTTCCCTTGTGTCCCTGAAAAATGAGACTTAGGTCAGTCACATGTCCTTCAACTCCACTCAGCTCTTCTCACCTTGGACCCATCACCTGCGCTGGTCTCCAAGTGATGTTCTTGTGTCTCCAGCTCCAGCCCTGGCCTAACTCCCTGCAGAGAACTCTCAGATCAGCCGTGAACTTGTCCTTCTGCCTCCCTCATGCTAGTTTCTGTACTTGTAAAAGAGGATGCCTGTTTTTTTTAAATTGAGGTGCTAGCAATCCTCCAGGGAGCCTATTAGAAATGCAGGTGTGCAGCCCTATCTTTGAGAAGCCGAGTCAGGAAGTTGCATTTATAACAACTGCCCTGGGGATTCTGATCTGGGTGGTTCCCACAATCTCCCATCACCAAGCCCCAAACTCCAGGCTTAAGGGATTCCAAATTAGAACACGTTGATCAGTGGATCAAAGGGTTTATAGCAAAGCGGGAAGGTCTTAGAGCTCCTGGATGAAGGTGAGCAGTAAAGCCAGACAGAGAGGGATGTACAGGGAGGGAGTATCTCTGAACAGGCTGAAATCTAGAAGGTTTTCTATAATCTAAGAGTGATGGTGAAATTGTACCATCTGATAGAAGGCGGAAGGAGGGTGAGCTTCAGTTAAGCACAAATAGTTCAAAATCCTGCACTAATTTATTTCTGGGATCTTGGAAATATCATGTAATAAAATAAGTACTCAGCTTCAAGTTTCACATCTATCATACAGGAATCATAGCAAACACTTGGAGACCCTGTCCAGCTCAATAAGATGTCGTAAGGAGATAATCAGAAGTGCACTGGGTGTACAAAATAAATTTTTCAATTTTTATTTTAGAGTAATAACAAAATAAAAGGATCAGGTTTACAAGTTTTTATATGAAGAAATGCAAATTTTCTATATAATTTTATAGACATGAAGATAAAATAAGTCCCTGGATGGAAAATATATGACATTTGACCAATATGTGCGCATTAAATTTACCAAATATATGCCCAAATGGACCAGAGTCTGCAAACTAACGTGAAGTCCAGGGCAGCACCAGGCTGTGGCCCCAGGTCCTGGCACTGCCAGCAGAGCCTGGCATTGGCTGGGTCAAATGGCCAAGCTCATTCCACGGCCACAGCCTCACAGTTTAATCCTCCCTCTTTCATTCTTTTTCATCTCTGGTTCTGTATTTACAATTTCCAATTTTGAGGAGAAGTGCTCCATGATAATGTGGGTGCAGTTAATCCCCAACCTCAGCAAATAAGTTTAATTACATTTAACATGTCAATGCTGAATATAGTGTCTCTCCAAGAAACCCTATTAATGCTGATGAAAATTACCAGAAATTGGTTCAGAAGAGCATGGGGCTTGAAATGAACAGAAGCAGCTGAAATTCAGGAGGAGGAACGTGTGACTAATGCGAAAGCTATGCAGTAAGTTATCCTCTCAGAATTCCTGGCCTTGTAAGAACGCACAGTCAGATGTTCCACTCCACCTGCTAAACAGCGGCCGAGCAGCACAGTGTGCAGAAAACTCAGCTATTCTCCTTATAGTGAAACGATTAGTTGACTGACACTTAAACTGGCTTTTCTCCTTAAAAAAAAAAAAAAAGCTAGTCCCATTGGAAAACACAGACTAACTCAGTTTAACTCACTATTCGTATTTCTAGAAGTAACTCTTCTACATTTGAAAAATATTTATACACAGGAGAAGGTCACAAGGTAATTGTCTGCTATATAGTGTTCATGAAATTACTAGAGCTTGCAGAGATCACGTTTAAAATCTCATGTGCTAAGTTCAATTAAACTTGTCAGATGGAAGATGAATGAAATAGAGGCAGGTGATCTGATCCACAAATAACAAAATTAGACCCATTGTCATCATGCGTTCCAGGTAAGATATGGTCAAGTAATATCACCATGAGTACGATTAATATTCACTGGTAATTTTTAAGATCTTATGGATAGATTTTGTTTTTTGAGTAGAGCTGCCAATTGAATATGGTCACATAAATAATCCAGGCCATGGAATCATTTTTGTATGTTAATAAAGGTCAGAAACATGAAGAAATACATGATTTGGTATCTTAGAGGTAGTATATATGCTCTTTATGAAAAACGTACTTTGGAGAATGTGCGGATTAATCACAGACCTTTAGGGAGAGCTGGGGTATGATCATAACAGTCATGCTTTTTTAAGTTGGAAGAAAGGCTAAGAACACATAGGTTGAAGGCATTCGTCAAGTTTCTACAGCAAGAGAGGGGAAAGACAAGAAAAGAAGCTTTTTTTCCCCCTTACAGTTACTCTGATGACATATATCATGCCATAGAAAGGAAATTCTCAAGTCCCCTTCACTACGCAGCACAGGAGACTTGGTGAAGACTGTTGGTGCACAAGGAATTTTGACTCTGCTGCCTGTAACTGACCACTTAACTTTCTCATCTACTTAAGACAGAATATGGGTTGCAAGTGACAATTTCCAATAATCACCACTGTATTTTTTCTCAAAGTCTGGGTAAAGAAAAGGAATACCATACATTTAATATTAGGAAATATGCAGAAAATATTACATATCTATTATATATGTACAGAGTGTATTAAAATGTATGCACATTTTAAGAAAGGAAAAACTACACTAAAATTGTCATACTCAATATATACTGATAACAAAAGATGAATACAAAACCATATCTTGTAACTGCAGAATCAAATGTGACTTGAATATTACAAATTTAATGCAGTTTTTTCCTTTCTTAAAATGTATATGCGTTCTTTTAGCACCCTTTATATTTTCAGATTCTCATGGGTTCATTCAACAAATACACCAGGACTGATTCTAGCTATTGGAAATGCATCAGTGAAAAAAAATCAATTAAAACCCCTGCCCTCAAGGAGTTTACATTCTAGTGGAGAAAACTAGTCAAAACAACCCAAGGTCCCCTGTGCTAAAGGCAATAGAGAGAAATAATTCAGGAAAAGAAGATGGTGAGAGAACCCTTGCTGTTCTCTCATGCCTCCCTAATTATCCCTGAAAGTCCTGCTCCCCTTTTGGGGAGGGACATACTAACTAAAACAGGAACTTTTCCCTCCTGGAGTTGTAGTCATGATCAAAACTCTCCCCTCTAATTCACCTTCCCTGACCCCAACTTGGGAAGTCCCCTTTCCTGTTATCTTGTCTTCTTCTACTGTTAAAGTTATAGGAGTCGATTCCTGCATACATCATTCACGAGTAAAGTCCTGGAACCCTCCATCTTCAAGGGAGGCAGACAGTGAAGACAGCCAACCACAGACCACCTACACTTGTGAGCCAAAAGAAAGTTTGAAGTTATCATTTAGGAAATAGCAAGAGAAATCCTAATACGGTTTTCTTTTAGCATCACTGAATAAGTGCTTCTGACCTGACGCTGTTCTACCTTTGCCTATTACTGATTATACTAATCAGATTTATGTTTTCCAGAAATGCCATCAAGCCACACGCAATAGAGATGGTTCCAGTCCATGAACCCCTGTATCACTCTCCCTCCGGAGAAACCCTAACTGCCCCCTTCTATCATCGCCCGATTCAGCAGGAAGCAGTTAGATTGAGTCTTCGCCCTTTTTCCCTAACAGCAGTTAGGGTTTCTACTCGGAGAGGGAGAACTAATGCAGGACATTTGGCGCCCTAGCCAGCTCAGTAGAGCTGGTGGACCTGCCGCCTCCTCCTTGGTGGTATCGGTCCTGCAGCAGCCAGCTGAAGAGCCAGCGGGCTGGATGTCAGGCAAGGGGAGGGGGACCTCCAACCCCCACTGGAGGCCCTAATAGCCATAAAGGCCGGACAACAGCCGAGGAGACACCTGTGTCTTGGTGTCTCCTTCACTTTACACTTAGGACTAAATGTGGAACCCCCATTTTCTATGCCTAGGTCAATTTCATGTGAATTTCCTAGGCCTCAATTCCATGAAAGGACTGTATCCATTCATTGATACATTCATTCACCTTGCCCCTGAGGAAGGGACTGTGTTCATTCGTTTCCTGGGCAAGGAACCCATACACCTATATATACCCCAAGACTAAAAGCCTAAAGGGGGAGACGGGGAAAGACCGGGGAGAGAAACGGAAAGAGCGTTTCTCTCCCCACTTGAGTTCTCTCTCTCTACCAGGAGCTTTATTGTTTTCAGTATTCTT
>CAUYON010044829.1:0-45399 GCA_963573935.1 Arctocebus calabarensis
GCCCTGGGTAGAGTGCCGTGGCGTCACACTGCTCACAGCAACCTCCAGCTCTTGGGCTTAAGCGATTCTCTTGCCTCAGCCTCCCTAGTAGCTGGGACTACAGGCGCCCGCCACAGCGCCCGGCTAGTTTTTTGTTTTGCAGTTCAGCCGAGGCCGGGCTTGAACCCGCCACCTTCGGTATATGGGGCCAGCGCCCTACTCGTTGAGCCACAGGAGCCGCCCGGGGCACCTTTTCTGATTTAATGTTTTAGCTTATGACATTTATGTTTTACAGTAGCCCTGATGTGTTTAAGAATGAATTTATAATTTATAAAAGACCACAAAGGTGCTCAATGAACTAGTACTGCCCTCCAGCTTGGGAACTGTTTGTTGGTCCAGGTGTAACTAACTGTGTCATCCATACTCATTGTAGGATCTACAGTGAGGGCTGGATTGGTGCTTATCCAGGGGCTCAAAAGGAGCTCTCCACTGGCTTTTTCACCACCATGCTCAGCTGAACTAAAGAGCTCAGCTTAAAATTATAAACTTTGCTATGAGGCCAGAGAAATGTGTGCAGAAAAAGCTATTTAGAAATAGCTTATGGTAAGACATAGTGCAAGAGAAATCATTAAAAGACAAAAGTATTGTGGTAAGTGAAGGAGTGGAAGTAGCTCTGTGCCACATTTGCTCTTGTTTTCTTACTGCGCTCACTTCTAAGGGTAAATGTAATGTTATTTTTCTCTTCCTATTTCCCCCCACACTACCATTCCTGAATTTCTGAAGACCAGAGGCTTTTTAGCCAATTTTGAAAATATTTACCCATTTGTATTTTCCATTAAGTGGTTGTTTATACTTCCTGCTGGTTCATTTTTTCTTGGAGAGAGAGGAGGAGGGAGTACAAACCAAGGACAAGACTGGACTTCCTACTGCTTTTGCAAATAATGGCAGCGTTGTCATGGATGAGGGCTGTTCTGGGGACTCAAGGGAGAGGTATATTTGAAATGGTTTCTGTTGTCTTTTTGTATTATTTTGAAACATGATTGAGGGTAATGGATAGAGAGTTGCATTTTTGCTGCTTTCTTGAAGGATTTTTTGAGGGAAGAAATGACATATTAAAAAAAACTATAGAATTCTAAAAAAAAAAAAAAAACCTAAAAATCTTTAGCAAAAATGGCCTTCTGTCCACACAGGAGAATCAACAATTCATACATATAATTCTTACCTGCGGTGGTTTCAGTTTTTTTCTTGTTCTGCTTAAAATGATTATTAGTGCTGTCTTTAGGACTGCTTACAACAGTTAACTGACGTGATGTTGGGCAGGTGGAGTAGTAGAATGATGGGATTATACTAGGGTTTATCAGTAGCTCCCTCAAGTCATGATATAGAAAGACATTTTCTGCTTTTGTGATAAAATATGTATGGAAATAGGTGAGAGATTTTGAGTATTGATGTATGTACTAATTACTTGACATTATTGAAAGAAAAATGGAAGAAAGGTAGTGTTAAGAGGAAGAAATATATACATGGAAAAAAGAATAGCAAGCAGATAGGGCATTCCTTTCTGTAGTGTTTTTGGGATGTTTCTAGAATTGAATACCTGTCCATCCATTGTACTCTAGCACCTTTGACTTAAGTATCTGTAAATGGTGCTTACTGATCTTTTGAAACATGTTTTATTATAGAACTAGAAAGTGAGCAGTTTCTCAGACTAAACTGAAGTAGGGGTAGGCCAAAAAGAAAAACAGTGTTCATTTCATATTCACTTTTACAAGAAGAAAGGAATTGAGATTCTCATAAGAAAAAGTGTTTTTCATTTGGCTTTTGGGTTGTATTGTTTATTTTATTTTATTTTTTGAGACAGAGTCTCCCTTTGTCACCCTTGGTAGAATGCTGTAGTATCATAGCTCATAGCAACTTCAAACACATGGGCTCATGCAATTCTCTTGCCTCAGCATCCCGACTAGCTGGGACTATAGGTACCCCCCACAACACTGCCTATTTTTTAGAAATGGAGTCTTGCTCTTGTTTAGGCTGTCTGGAACTCCTGAGTTCAAGCAATCTGGGAGGCTTGGCATCCCAGAGTGCTAGGATTACTACAGGCCTGAGCCACTGCACCTGGCCTTGGGCTATCTTGTTTTAAAAAGTTTTTTTAGTGGGTTGTGGTGGCTCACGCCTGTAATCCTAGCACTCTGGGAGGCCGAAGTGGGTGGATTGCTTGAGCTCATGAGTTTAAGACCAGCCTCAGCAAAAGTGAGACCCTGTTTCTACTAAAAATAGAAAAACTGAGGCAAGATGATCATTTGAGCCTGAGTTGGAGGTTGCTGTGAGCTATGATGCCATGGCATTCTACCCAGGGCAACAGCTTGAGACTCTTGTCTCAAAAAAAATAGTTTTTTTTATAGACTTGGAGCCCATAGCTCACTGGTTAGGGGGCTGGCTACATACACCGGGACTGGCAGGTTTGAACCCAGCCTGGGCCTGCTAAACAGCAAATGACAACTACAACAAAAAAAGTACCTGGGCCTCTTGGCGAGTGCATATAGTCCTAGGTACTTGGGAGGCTGAGACAAGAGAATTGCATAAGCCAGTGGTTCTCAACCTTCCTAATGCCGCAGTGTACTTTCATTGTTAAAAAGGGATCGTGACCCACAGGTTGAGAACAGCTGGCTTAAGCCTAAGAGTTGGAGGTTGCTGTAAGCTGTGACATCATGGCATTCTACCTAGGGTGACAGTGAGACTCTGTCTCAAAAGATTTGTCTTTCCATGTAGTTTTTTATGGCCATCTTAGTACATACCCCTGCATTTACTGGGTGCCAGTAGTGCAAGTGCTAACCAATGGTTTACTTGAGTAGCCTTTATTATCAGAAATTTCATTACCTGAGGTCCTGAGAACAATGCAGAGAGGTGCACTTCAGGACAGCTATTGCCCGCATTTCTCCCCTATTTCTTGCTTCCTTCTGTTCCCTGGTCTAGATTTGGTGATGATTGTGCCCATCTGTCAGGGTAAGTTCCATTCCTATACTTCCCTGACCCCATCCCTCATCTCTGGTCTCAAGGGAGTGAGTGCACAGGTTTAACAGAAGCCTGGCTAGTCTCCCACAAATAACCCCACAAACTACATTGAACACAACTGAGAGCCACCCTAGTGGCTCCAATTCCTATTCCTCTGTTACCACCACTTACCTTCTACTGTGGAGTCTGGAAGGCACACTCCCACCCTCAGCCATACAAAGAGGCTTTGTGTTCTGAGGATGTGCTAAAGGCGGGATCACTGCAATTATAATTCCCTAGGCACAACCAAGTAATGGGGGCAGGCAGGGTAAAGATGGTATCCAAGTACTTGTTGGTAAGGAGAAGTCAGGCGGGGATTAAAAATCATCTGGAGACGGTACCAAAAGTGGATCATGGAACGTTGTTGGTAATGCTGACAGGAACATGTTTAAGTGAATACATTTAAGAGTTTTAAATTCTAATACTTGCAAAACACTTGAGGCTTAAAAAAGCACAAGACTGAGCTTGAAGCTTTGTTTTTCTTTTTCAAGTTTTAAATTCTAGCTGAAAAATACTTTAGAAAAAGGTCTGTAGAAATCTGGGTCTACTTTGCTTTATGTCTGTATTGCCAAAACGATTGCTCAAGAAAGCCAGACATATAGCTTGCTTACTCTCTGGGGAATATGCCCACTAATCATTTTTCTAAGTAAGCACTAAGTGACATTTTTGGGAATCGGTTTTCCCCCTATTGCCACTGGAAAGAAAAAAATCAATCTGGGGATATGTGCTTCATAAACTCTTATCAAATGTTCTATGTCATGATGTTCTTGGCAATCTTTCAGTAAAAACTTTATTTCTTAATATTTTAACTATTACTGTATTACTTATTACTAGTATCTCAAACTGCTGGGGTTTTGTTTGTTTGTTTATTTCTTAAAGAAATGCAAACAATTGATTGCAGAGGTGATCTTCAGACTTTAAGATAGTCAACTTCAGGAGTCCCTTACTCAGGCTGAGGGTAAAAGGGCTCTTTCTGTTGCTGTAAGTAGCTCTGACATCTGTGGTGTACAGGTAGTGAGTGTATACTTCATGGAAACCTACTGCTATTGAAACCTGACCCTTTAATTATTTGGAGTCAATGTCAGAAGTTGGAAGTTTATTCTTACTGTCTAGCATGATTTTGTCCTAGTTTGAAGAAATTCACCTTAAATTTATCTCTGCATAAGACTGCTGGGTAGTCCATTAAAAAGATATTACCCAAATGATTCTTTGAAAAGGCTATACCAAATAGCTAAATTTTATGGGATTTTAGAATACATAAGAATGTATTTTATCTGCCTATTTAATGAAGGATAAAGGTTCCTTTATTTTTTTACCACTTGCTTTTAGTCAGGTATTTTGTTTAGCAGTGGCTTAACCTAATTGTAAATTGTTATCTAGGCTACTTCATTTGCTGTATTTGTAATTTATATTTTGGGGGAGGTTAACCCCTGTTTCTATTTCACTGCTCTCTGGTGGCCACTAAAGGTAATGATTTGCTAAACATATATTGAATGCCTGCTATGTAGTAGGCACACTGGTAATTTCAGAGATAATTCAGTGATATATGGTGACAGTGTGTTAGCAGAACACAGCTGTTTTGGGGATTGCTAGCCCTTAATAAGAAGGCAGAGAATATCAAAGTTGCATTAATACCACATTTTTTTTTTAAGAGATAGGAACTTATTCTGTTGCCCAGGCTGGAGTGTAGGGCATAATAATAGCTCACTGCAACCTTGAGCTACTGGGTTCAAGTGATCATCCTGCCTCAGTCACCTAAGTAATTTTTTTGGTTTTTTGCAGAGGCCTTGCTATGATTCCCACACTGGTCTTGAACTCTGGGCCTCAAGTGAACCTTCCTCCTGGGCCTCCTAAAGTACTGAGATTAAAGGTGTGAGCCACCATGCCAGCCCCAAGTGGTGATTTGATAACCTTGCTAATTAACCTTTCTAACTCACAGCTCTAATTAGATCAGATATTTAAGTGGCCTCCTTCTCAGGAAAAGCCAGATTCTTTGGTCTGGGATTCAAGGCCAGCACACTTGGATCTTCATTATTCCAGTATCTTCTGTTCTCCTACAGGGAGTGGAGATTGTTATTATTTTCCAGGGAAATAGAACACTTTTTTGCCCACATTGTATGGCTTTCCTACTTCTGTTCCTTGGATTATTAAGCTTGGAATGCTTATCATTCATCAGTTTTTTTCCTCTTTTTTTTTTTTCTTTTTTTGAGACAGTTTCACTATGTTGTCTTCAGTAGAGTGCCACACAACTCACGGTAACCTCAAACTCAAAGGCTTGCATGATTCTCTTGCCTCAGCCTCTCAAGTAGATGGAACTGCAGGCCCTGGCTGGGTTCAAACCTGCCAGCCCTTGTGTATGTGGCTGGCGCCCTAACCACTGAGCTATAGGCGCTGAGCCTTTTTTTTTTCCTTTTCTAAATTCTACTTTATTTAAAAACAAATTTTCCCCCATTATGTTCACATTCCTGAAATCTTGTTTTTTGATATCTAGATATTAGTGGTCAGTTATTGTGTGCTTATTATATGTGAGACTCTGTTCTGTGTACTTTACATTGATAAATTCATTTAATCGTCACTGTAGGCCTGTAAGGTAGATAGTACTATTATACTTATTCTATAGATGAAGAAAGTGGAGACACAGAGGTTAGATAACTTGCTACAGATGATGCAGCTATTAAGAGTGTTGTGTTGACTTGGTGCCTGTAGCTCAGTGGCTAGGGTACCAGCCACGTACACTGGATCTGGCAGATTCAAATCCAGCCTGGGTCTGCCAAACAACAATGATAACTCCAACCAAAAAATAGCAGGGCGTTGTGGTGTGTGCCTGTAGTCCACTTGGGAGGCTGAGGAAAGAGAATTGCTTAAGTCCAAGAGTTTGAGGTTGAGGTTGCTGTGAACTGTGACGCCATAGCACTCTACCGAGGGTGACAGCTTGAGACTGTCTCCAAAAAAAAAAAAAAAAGTATTGTGTTATCTGGGATATGAACCCTGGCAATCTAATTCCAGAATTTGTATTTTTAGCCATCATGCTTTATTGCATCTCACATTGCAGATAGCCCCAGAAAGCTCAGCAGTTAAGGTTGGTAATAAAAGACAGAATATAAGCAAAGTTAATCACTATTTTAGACACTGAAGATCATTTGCAGTATTTAGTTTACCTTCATCTCTCCTGAGAAATACCTTTTCTTTTTTGAAGTTTTGAATTGCTGTCAGTATTTTTTTTTTTTAACTGATTTTGCTCTTTTCATTTTTAGACAGTCTTAGTCTTTTGCCGTGGGGTTGAGTGCTGTGGTGTCATAGCTCACAGCAACCTCAAACTCTTGGGCTCAAGGATCCTCTTGCTTCAGCCTCCTGACTAGACTAGCTAATACTGTAGGTGCCCTCCACAGTGCCTTGCAAATTTTTCTGTTTTTAGTAGAGACAAGGTCTTACTCTTTGTTCAGGCTGCTCTTGAACTCCTGAGCTCAAGTAATCCACTGGTCTTGGCCTCCCAGAGTGCTAGGATTACAGGCAAGAGCCACTGTGTTCCACCTGTTTTCTTTCTTTTTTTTTTTTTTTTAAATTTTTTTTTTTAAAGAGACAGTTCTCATTCCTCATCTAGGCCGAGCTCAATGGCCCTGAGCATAGCTTACTGCAGCCTCAAACTCTAGCTCAAGTGATACTTCCATTCAGCTTTTGGAGTAGCTGGCCCTACAAGCTCATGTCGCCACACCTGGGTAATTTTTTTGTTTGTTAGTTTCTGTAGAGATGGGGTCTTATTCTTGCCCAGCTACTTGGGAGGCTGAAGCAAGAGAATCGCCTAAGCCCAAGAGCTAGAGGTTGCTGTGAACTGTGACGCCACGGCCCTCTATTGAGGGCAACAAAGTGAGACTCTGTCTCTAAAAAAAAAAATAAATTCTGTCTCAGTTAACAGAGAAGTTGTTTTGTTTTGTTTTTTTTTAAGAGACAGAGTTTCACTTTGTCACCCTCGGTAGGGTGCTGTGGAGTCACAGCTCACAGCAACCTCCAGCTCTTGGGCTTAGGTGATTCTCTTGCCTCAGCCTCCCGAGTAGCTGGTTTTCTTTCTTTCTTTTTTTTTTTTTTTAAAAGATGTGGGCATAGGGCTTGGCAGTGTTTCCAAGGCTGGCCTTGAACTCCCAGGGTCAAGGGATCCTCTCACCTCACCTTCCCAAGTAGCTGGGACTATTGATTTAGAAATGATTTTAACAAGCTATTCTGGGACTATGTTGGAGAAGTTTAAAAAGGGGTGGGGTAGGAGTAGAAATCAAACTAGTTTTAACCATACCAGAATCTTTTTATAGCACATTTGAGATGTAAACATATTTTCTTTTGAAATAAAGTTGTTTGGTAGAATAATTATATTTTTCCTGATGCTATGTCATTAAAAACCCAAGATCTAAATTTATTTTAAGGTTTGATTAGAACTCCTTGTTTCTATGGAGGAAAAGTTAGCGAATTGAAAGGGAGTTTTAGAAATTTTAATATCTAGATTGCTTTAAGAAGAAAGAGGCCAGTCAAATTAAGTATGAGCCTCACAGAATTGACTGTGCTACTTCCTGGGGCTGGGGAGCTGAAAGAGGTGCTGTGTTGCATTGAGACAGGGCGGAAGCCTGGTAGAAGCCAGAAGTGAAACTGGAAGTGCCTTGAAAAAAGCAGATTGTTGTAATCAGCTGAGTCAGGCTGGATAGAGCAGTGAAACTGTAATATTCCTGTGCACAAATGTATATGTATTGAGCTAATAGTTCATCTATAGATTTTCTGGGAGAGTTGACATGTTTGCAGCACCAGAGCCCTGAGACTCAGTGGAGGAAAATAAGAGGAGTAAAAGGGAGTCTGCAGAGGCAGGGGCATTACAGTGCCAGTCTTGAAATAAAATCTATGAGTCTTTGAGGGAGGCAGCAGGAAGTTAAAGGTAGAATGCTGGAAATATTTTTTTCTCCCTTCAAGCTATATGGAGGTGGGGGGGGGGTAGATAACACTTACAGGTGTTGGTAAAGTGTCCTTGTTAGAATAGAAAAGGTAAGGTACATCCGGTGGGCATCTGTGACTCAAAGGAGTAGGGGGCAGGCCCCATATACTGGAGGTGGCAGGTTCAAACCCGGCCCGGCCAAAAACTGCAGAAAAGAAAAGGTAAGGTACATCCCTATTGGTTTGTTTTAAGGCAAGGGATTCCCAATACAATATTAGTGATTGATACAAAACAAAGGTTGAGGTGGTCCTGGAATTTTATTATGCCCGGGGTTAAAATTGATAATCACTTATTTTAAAAGAAACATAACTTAGAATGTAACACTGACACCTAAGAAGAATACATTTCTAAGGTGTTGTTTTTTTTTATTTTTATTTTTTTTTCGTAGAGACAGAGTCTCACTTTATTGCCCTTGGTAGAGTGCCGTGGTGTCACACAGCTCACAGCAACCTCCAACTCGTGGGCTTAGGCTATTCTCTTGCCTCAGCCTCCCCAGTAGCTGGGACTACAGGTGCCCACCACAACGCCCGGGTATTTTTCTGTTTTGCAGTTCACTCAAGGCCGGGTTTGAACCTGCCACCTTCGCCACCTTCGGTGTATGGGGCCAGCACCCTACTTGATGAGCCATAGGCGCCACGCCTAAGGTGGTTTAATGGTAGTTATGTGCTATCTGTTATGAAGATGACACTATTAACATGCTGTAACTAGGACTTGCCCTGTTGATGGTTTTTCCTGATGGTTTTTCCCACGGCACTGATAAGTGGTAGATTCATATTCAAAGAGATTAAAACCACTATTCTTTCTGCTGCCTTCCCTCACCTCCCATCTGTAGAAACCACTCCTAGTCATTGTGTGGGTGGGTGCAGGGCAATATGGATTGGGGTTATGGTTTATGTTTCTGAGGTAGACCTGGGGATCTTTTAAAATGCCAATTTCTAGGAAAGACCCAGGTGATGGTGCAGCAGGTTTTGAATAGCCAGGTGACAGAGTTGGTGGTTTGAGACTTTAGCATATATAGTAATCACATGGGAGGCTTGTTAAAAGCTGGGAAACACCTCTAGATTTGCTTCAGTGGGTGGGGCCTGATAGTTTGCATTTTAAACAAATTCCTAGGTGATGTTAATATAGCTAAGGGGGGGGTCATATTTGAGAAGGACGGAAGTAAAGAATCAACCCCATCCATTTGGGCTTCTTGAGTGTTGTTTTCTAACTTAACTGAAAATGATGGGAAAAAGTTAAGGAAAGTAATAGAGTAATACTATTCATGTTAAACAAGTAGCATTCTGTAAAACAACTTTTTACAGTTTATTACAGTGTGTCTCTTTAGAAAAAGATCAACAGTAAACCCCACCAAACTGATGATAACATAGCTGATTACTTCTGGAAAGGAGAAGGATCCAGCATAATGGAGGATGGCACTTTAGCTTTCTGTGTAACATTTTAATGAAGAGATTGTACTTGTGTATTTAATTTTATATGAAGTTGAAAGGAATCTGGGACGGGTATCTTTCTTTTTTCTTTTTCTTTTTTTTTTTTTTGAGACAGAGCCTCAAGCTGTCACCCTGGATAGAGTGCTGTGGCATCACAGCTCACAGCAACCTCCAATTCCCAGGCTCATGCGAGTCTCTTGCCTCTGCCTCCCAAGAAGCTGGGACTACAGGCACCCACCACAACGCCCGGCCATTTTTTGGTTGCAACCGTCATTGTTGTTTGGTGGGCCCGGGCTGGATTCGAACCCGCCAGCTCAGGTGTACATGGCTGGCACCTTAGCTCACTGAGCCACAGGCGCAGAGCTGGGTATCTTCTTTCTATTTACGTCTCCAGATCCATCCTTTACTCCTTTCTACTTGGCTCTTTGCCCCAGATGAAGGACTTCCAGGCTGTCCAGTTTTAAGGGCCAAAAAACAGGAGGTCGCAATGTTTATTCCCTTGCCTCTCAGGATATCCTGTGTCTTACTTGGATTCTAGAAATCTCTTGTCTCCTTTCCTATATTGGGGCCTCCAGGAACAATATTGTTCTGCTTTTGGTAGTCCTGATTTCTGTTTTATCCCTGTAGGTTCTATCCTTCCCCCAACTTTTAAATTATTTCTTTTATAAGTAAATGCTCCTTAGATTATTCTAACTTGTGTTTACCATCTCTTTACTTTTGGGACCCTGACTGAAGTACCCTCCATTCTTATTTCTCTCTTCACTGTAATCCCAGAGGTGGTTACAAGGTACCATTTTTGTGTGTGTCCACAAATTATCCTATATGAGAGTGGCAGGCATTTGGGTATAGAGATGATATATGTAAGTGCACAATAATGGTTCCAAAAACTATAGTATGTTTTATTATTGCTGCTAATGGTGTTATTATTGGTAGAGATATTACATCCCAGGTGCCCTGACCCACCCAGTTAGTGACTTGAAACAGGGAGAAGCAGAATCATGATTCAAACCTCCTTATTGTCATGGTGAGGAAACAGGCCCACAGAGGGTCATGCTCTTCTTTTAGGCCCCACACCTCAGAGCTGCTACATCCTTGCACTGGCCTGTTTTGTTGCATAATTACTCTGTTTAATTCAATGATTCTCAAGCCCTTTTGAAGATATACACTCAAAATCTTAAACATTTTAAATAAAAGTAAATTTTTTCTTCATAATTTTGAATAGTCAAAAGTATATGGTATCCAGATTATTGTAAATATATATTGTATAGTAGTAAAAAATCAAATTATTTACTCTCTTTATTTATTTAGAGATAAACTCTCCATCTGTTGTCCAGGCTAGAGTGCTATGGCATCACCCTAGCTCACAACAACCTCAAACTCAGGTTCAAGCAGTCCTGCTTCAGCGTCCCAAGTATCTAGGACTACAGTTGCCCACCATGATGTCCAGCTAATTTTTCTATTTTTAGTAGAGGCAGGGTCTCACTCTTGGTCAGGCTAGCCTCGAACTCCTGAGACCTGGTATTGCTCAAGCAAACTCCTCTGGCCTCAGCCTCCCGGAGTGCTAGGATTATAGGCAGACATAACCAGCCTGCTCTTAATTTATAAGTGATTATCTTTTAAGGAATCTATTCTTGGATTTATTATTTCTATATAGCTGTATACTAGTTCAGGAATTTCTGTTCTTTTCCTTAACAAATTCCTTCTACATACCTTCTTTTTTTTTTTTTTTTTTTTTTTTTTTGAGACAGAGCCTCAAGCTGTCACCCTGGATAGAGTGCTGTGGCATCACAGCTCATGCAACCTCCAATTCCTGGGCTCAAGTGAGTCTCCTGCCTCTGCCTCCCAAGTAGCTGGGACTACAGGCACCCGCCCATTTTTTTGGTTGCAGCCACCATTGCTGTTTGGCAGGCCCGGGGCTGATTCGAACCCACCAGTTCAGGTGTATGTGACTGGCGCCTTAGCCCGTTGAGCCACAGGCGCCAAGCCTACATACCTTCTTAAAATGTTTTAAACGTGTACATTTATTGTCTTGTTAGAAAAACATTGCAAAAAATTCAAATGTTGCAGAAATCCTTATCAGAGAAAATAAGTCCCTTTATTTGAATTCTACAAAGATCAGTGAGAACAAGTATGTATATATTCATGAAGTGTGGTTTTTTATATTTACATATACATATATGTGTCATATGTTTAAATTTATGAAAAGTGGGACTGTACTATGTCCCACAGGTTATTTCAAAACTTTCTGTTTTCCCCACTTGATATTTTGAATCTCTTTCCAAGTCAGTATTTATAGACTTAATTATTTATTTTTTATTTATTTATTTTTTTGAGACAGAGTCTCACCCTTGATAGAGTGCTATGGTATCATAGCTCATAACAACCTCAAACTCTTGGGACTCAAGTGATTCTCTTCCCTCAGCCTCTTGAGTAGCTACTTTTAGAGGTGGAGTCTTGCTCTTGCTAAGGCTGGGCTGGAACTCCTGAGCTCAAGCAATTTACTTGCCTAGAGTGCTAGGATTACAGGCATGAGCCATCTAGTTATCTAGCCGTCTAGATTTAAAAAAACCTTTATTTGGGCTTGGCGCCTGTAGCTCAAGCAACTAAGGCACTAGCCACAAACACAGGAACTGGTGGATTCTAATCCAGCCAGGGCCTGCCAAGCAACAATGACAATCGCAACCAAAAAGTAGCTGGCGGGCGCCTGTAGTCCCATCTTCTTGGGAGGCTGAGGCAAGAGAATCGCTTAAGCCCAGAAGATGAAGGTTGCTGTGAGCTGTGATGCCACAGCACTCTATCCAGGGTGACAGCTTGAGGCTCTGTCTCAAAAAAAAAAAAAATCCTTTATTTGGATCTATACATATAGAATACATATAGAACATGCACATATATATATTTTAATAGCTGTGCTTTATTTTTCTTTTTTTGTCGAGACAGAGTCTCACTTTATTGCCCTTGGTAGAGTGCCGTGGCATCACATAGCTCACAGCAACCTCCAACTCCTGGGCTTAGGCGATTCTCTTGCCTCATCCTCCCAAGTAGCTAGGACTACAGGCGCCTGCCACAACGCCCGGCTATTTTTCTGTTTTGCAGTTTGGCTGAGGCTGGGTTTGAACTTGCCACCTTTGGTATGGGGGGCCAGTGCCCTACTCATGAGCCACAGGCACCGCCCCAGAACATGCATATTTTTTAAGTTTATAGCTCAGTGAATCATCAGTGTGAATACTCTTTTATTTATTTATTTATTATTATTTTTTTTTTTTTTTGTAGAGATAGAGTCTCACTGTATCGCCCTCGGTGGAGTGCTGTGGCGCCACACAGCTCACAGCAAGCAACCTCCTATTTTTTTTATTTTTCTTTCATTTTTTGTGAATACTCTTGGTTAAGTAAGTACCAGGTAGGTCAAGAAGTAGAGTATTAGGCTCATTGCCTGTAGCTCAGTGGTTAGTGCGCTGGCCACATACACCAAGACAGGTGGGTTTGAACCTGGCTCAGGCCTGCTAAACAACAATGACAACTGTGACAGAAAATAGCTGGGCATTGTGGCAGGCCTGTACAGTCCCAGCTACTTGGGAGGCTGAGGTAAGAGAATCACTTAACCCCAAGAGTTTGAGGTTGTTGTAAGCCATGATGCCAGAACACTCTACTGAGGGCAACATAGTAAGACTCTATCTCAAAAAAAAAGAGAAAAGGCGGCACCTGTGGTTCAGTGAGTAGGGCGCCGGCTCCATACACTGAGGGTAGTGGGTTTAAACCGGGCCCCGGCCAAACTGCAACAAAAAAAATAGCTGGGCGTTGTGGTGGGTGCCTGTAGTCCCAGGTACTCTGGAGGCTGAGACAAGAGAATCGCCTAAGCCCAAGAGCTGGAGGTTGCTGTGAGCTGAGACGCTACAGCACTCTACTGAGGGTGACAAAGTGAGACTCTGTCTCTTAAAAAAAAAAAAAAGAAAGAAAAAGAGTATTAGAAGTCCTCTATAAGCCTCTCATTGTGTCCATGACCTTATTTGTCTTAACAAATTTAGCAGCTTTAGGGTGGTGCCTGTTGCTCAAGGAGTAGGGCGCCGGCCCCATATACTGGGGGTGGCAGATTCAAACCTGGCCCTAGGCAAAAACTGCAAAAAATAAATAAATAAAAATTTAACAGCTTTATTGTAATATAAATTCACATATCATCCAATTTATCCAAATAGAGTATGCAGTTTGATGGTTTTTAATGTTTTGGTATGTTCACAGTGTGCTACCATCACTGCTATCTGATTCCAGAGCATCTTAATCTCCCCAAAAAGAATTCTCTTGCCCTTAGCTGGGCATTCTGGCGGGCGCGTGTAGTCTCAGCTGCTTGGGAGGCTAAGGCAAGAGAATCGGTTAAGCACAGAAGTTGGAGGTTGCTGTGAGCTGTGATGCGACAGCACTCTACCAAGGGTGATATAGTGAGACTCTCTCTTAAAAATAAATAAATAAATAAAAATAATAATTCCCTTACCCACATTGGCAGTTACTTTCCATTTCTTCCCACCTCACCCCTAGGCAACAACTATCTACTTTTTGTCTCTATAGATTTGCTTGTTCTGAGCCTTTGACATAAATGCAGTTATACTGTGTATACTCTTTTGTGAACAGTCCTGTTTTCTTTCACTTACATAGTGTTTTCAGGTTCATCTGTGTGGTAACATGTCAGTTCTTCATACCTTTTTATGGTCAAGCAATATGAGTTGTACGGCTATCCCACATTTTATTTATCCATTTGTCAATTAATGGACATAGGCACTACATCCTGTTTTGGACAATTATGAATAATGTTATGAACATTTGTGTATGTGGACATATCAACATAATGTTTCCATTTCTATTGTATACATGTGTATACCCACCCGGGAGTAGAATTACTGAGTCAGATAACTTCCTCTTTTGAGGAAATGTTAAAAGTGTTTCCCAAGGGGGTTGCACCAGTTTACATTCCCACCTATAATATATGAGGTTTCTAATTTCTCCACATTCTTGCCAACACTTGCTATTATCTGTCTTTTTGATTAAAGCCCTCCTGAAGGTGTGAAGTGATATCCCCTTGTTGTTTTGATTTGCTTTCCCTAGTGCCTAATGATGCTGAGTATCTTTTCATGTGTTATTGGCCCATGTGATAAAAAGGCTTTTAAATTTTGTCCAGTTTTTAGAGCAGAGATGAAATGTTTGAATCCTCATAATTCTGAAACAAGCATTTTGGTACATCTATTTCTTTTTTCTTTGTAAATATAATCTGGAGTTTTATTAATGTTATTTTAATATATTACACATTTTCTTTTGAGAATGATTTTTGTGTATTGGATTGTAATGGTTTTGTGAAGTGAAAAAAAAAAAAAAGGAAAAATTTTCCATGTAATTATGTAGCCAGTTGGTAATAGTTGTTTAGATTTATCTGTATTTTAACATGTTTTGCTATTTCCTTCTATTCTTAGCTATACAGTAAATGTACATAAATTTATTGGGTGAATATTGCAGTTTCCAGGATCCATGTTTTCACAGAATTTGTGTAGGATTACATGAGTAGATGATCTATCTGTATAACTGATAACCCGAAATAAACATGATTTGAAAGCTGTGATTAAGGTTGCATTTAATTAACATAATCCAGATCTTTGTTTGCTCTTAACTTATCATGATTTGGAAGATAATATTTTTTGCTCAGTTACCCTTCCACAGAGAACAGTCTTAGTGAACTAGGGAGTTTACAAAGGAAAATGATTTGTGTAATTTGTTCCTTGGTGACTAGAGGGATGACTAGGGAAATCAGGTGGACAGACTGGAGAGCATGGTTTCTTTATTTGACCTAATCCCAGTGCATCATACTTACTTGGGTTTGTTCAGATTTAATATGTGTATGTTCATATCTTCATATTTGTGTCATTCGTCAGTATGGCTGCCTCCTCTGTGACCACTTCTGTGCCTTATTACAGACAATTTTTTGTCTAGTGTATCTTTACCAAAAGGTAAACAGTTGATATTGAAATATGAATGGAAATTCTTGAGGCATCTACCAGGGGAAGGCCAGAAGAATGGCATAATTATGAGTTTTTCAGGCCTAGCTTTAGAGGCTGGTATTCAATTTCATGGGCCCAGAAACTCAGCTTTCTCTGCATGCCTGCAGGTGATCAAACTCACATATCTGAATAACGGCTACTTGGAAGGCAAGAGGCAAGAAGATCCATCGCTCAAGCCCAAGAGTTTGAGGTTACTATGAGCTATGATGACATCACGGCACTCTACCCAGCGCAACCGAGTGAGACTCTGTCTCAAAAAAACAAAAACAACAGCTACTCGGGAGGCTGAGACAAGAGAATCGCCTAAGCCCAGGAGTTGGAGGTTCCTGTGAGCTATGTGATGCCACGGCACTCTACCAAGGGCGATAAAGTGAGACTCTGTCTCTACAAAACAAAACAGTCAAAAACCCCCAGAAGACTTGTATCTGCACTGAAAGTGCCAGTTTATTAATTTATAAGGCAAAAGGGATTTGCTAGTGATTTATGTGAAACAAAGAAATGTTTACTGTGTACCATGCCCCTGTATATTGGGTATACCGCAGTGAACATGTACTCTTCTGAATCTTTGTGTTCTAGTGATGTGAGACAGACAGGAATCAATAAATATGTTACAAGGATAAGTGCTAAGAAGAAAAATGGAGCGATATAAGGTAAGATAAGTAAAGAATGAAAGGAATGGGTGCTATTTAAGTCATTTGATCAGAGAAAGCCTCTTTACTTGTGGTGATGTTTGAGCTGAGGCCAGTGGAAGTGTGGAATCCAGCTATTCAAGTGCAGAAACCCTGCCTGGGTCAAAAGAAATGTACTTTCTGTATTCAAGGAGCTGCAGGGACTTTTGAGTGGTTAGAAGAATAGACTGGCTGAAGGTAAGATAGTGAACTTCTAGGCTGTCAGGAAGACTTCTTTTTGACTCTTGCTCTGCGTGAGATGGGATTACTGGGCTGAGGAGTGGTGATAGGCATGGTTTTTCTTCCAGAAGAGCTTTTCTGACTGGTGTACTGAGAATGGGCTATAGGGGAGGGTAAGCAATACAGCTCCAAGGCTATAGTGGTAGAGCAGGAGAGAGATAAGGTGATTTGCCTGCTTCCTGATTGTAGCTGGGAAGTTGGGTAAGTCCCAGACAGGCTGATTGGTGTATAGTCAGAAACCTTTCAGCTTGACCCTTTTCCACTTTCTTGATAGAGGTTGTCCAAGCCAATGGATACTCAGGCCATGATCACTGCATCTGTTACGAGAGTCCTGTACAGAATTCAATCTTTCCTTTTCTCCCCTTCTTTCCTCTTTTTCTTTTCTTCCTTCATAGAGTCTTACTCTGTCACCTAGTCTGGAGTGCATAATCAGACCTCACTGTAACCACTAATTCCTGGGTTCTAGGGATCCTTTTGCCTCAGCCTCCTTAGTAGCTAGGACACTAGGCATGTGCCACCACACCTGGATAATTTTCAATGTTTTAATTTATTTATTTATTTATTTTTTTTTGTAGCGACTAGTTCTCTCTGTTACTTAGACTGATCTTGAACTCCTAACCTCAAGCAATCCTCCCACCTCAGTCTCTCCTAATTGCTGAGATTATAACAGGCATGAGCCACTGCATCTGGCCCTCTTTTTTGGATTCCAGCCTCTTGGCTTCTTATAATCCTCTCTTCTTTGTATAAACCTTTTGTCATCCCCTTTCCCCCAGTCACTGTTTGAGTTCCTCATGGCTTGGGCTTGTGCCTTCGTTTTTCTTCTTTGTCCTCTTTCTAGACAATAGCATTTGTTCCAAGATTTAAATACCATTTATATGCTGAGAATTCCTAATTTGTATTTTACAGAGAGCTCATACTTTCATGTCTAAACTGAAATTATTATCTAGCCAAATTGTTTTTCCTCCTTTAGTTTTCTCCATTAGAATTTGTCACCCAGTTGCTTACACCAGGAATCTAGGAGTCATTTTTGTCACCTTTATTTTTCTCACACATGCCTTCTTGGTACATCCTTCACCAAAGTCCTTTCTAATCCACCTCTAAAATGTATCTTATATGCTTCTACTTTTTCCTAATGAAGCCATCCCATCTCTCCCCCAAACTACCACAATTGGCTCTTCTTCTTTTTTTTCCCTGTACAACATCCAGAGAGGCTTTTAAAAGAATGTGCCACATGGCTATACATAGTTATTCAATAGCTTCCCATTGCACTTGAACTCTCTCTACCCCCACAGCTATTTTCACTGCATAGAATACTCTAACTCCACCTTTTTTTATTTTAAGAAATTTGCTGTGTTGACTATGCTGGACTTGGATTCCTGGGCTCAAGTATCCTCCAGAGTAGTTGAGACTGTACTCCAGTGCCTGGCTCACTTTTCCCTTTGAGTACTCAGTTCGTACTCACTTATGACCTCTCAGCTTTTCTCTAAGGCCTTCCTTGACTATCCAATCTAAAGAAGGTACTGTTTTTCTGTTCTCATTATACTGTTTTTTTCTTCATAACATTTAGCCACAATTATTCATAGGTTTATATAACCTAGTCCAGACATTTGTCCCTCTAGGTCTGGTTGGACAGATGAGTCTGTCCTGTAGCAGAAGAGTTTGGTCTTGACTACAACTGATCGTGAATTTAGAAAATAATTTCTCACTTTCCTTTTGCCCACAGCTGGGAAGATCTTTATAGCTGTGTTTAAGCCTGGGTGGACCTGTTCTTGGCTCAATTCAGCAAGGTAGTTTTAGATCATCATATTCTTCACAGTTGAACCTCTTCAGGACAGACAGGCCTCTCCCTTATTTTGACCACTTCTCCTAATGTGATTTTGATGTGTTAACCTGAAGTTCCTGTTACTGACCAGAAGTTTGACGTGGGGAAGAACAGAGGGAATGAAGGGGATTGGGGTCCCCCCATATTGCTTTAAAAAAAATTTTTTTTGGTCTTTCTTACTAGATTGACTAATCTATACTAGATTATCTCTAAGCAGGTGGAGATAATCTGTCTTCTGCATTCACCACCATGAAATACTTGGTGCTTATATAGTGCCTGGCACTTATAGGCTAGAACTGGAGCGAAAGGAGGTGCTCATTTTGTGAGAATTTCACAATGATAGTGGGCTGAATGACAAATCTCTTCCTCTTGCAGCTTCTAATTCCCAGAAATATTTGTCTTTAACCTATCCCCAGAGCTTCTTCACTATCTCTTCCTTGAGCAGGGCTAGACATGAACAGATTTTATGTCTCAGAATCACTTTCTGGTTGCTGATTGCCACCTTCACATGACCCTTTGTTTCACTGTACATACTATGTCACTGATTGAGTTTGTTACTGCTCCCAGTAACAAACAGGCTGCCCTAGGCTGCCCTGTTTCCCAGTGTACTTTGATATATTTTACTCTCTGGATTGACCCTGTTCTTGGGATGGGGTTGGGGCAGGCACTTGCATACACACACTAGGTGTTGTCCATTTACTCCAATATGAATGTGTATATGTGCTTAACTGTGCAGACCATGTGGTTAAGAGACCAAAGGTAGTGATATGTTGGTAGACGTGTCTCTCCAACTTTTGGCCAGTGAACTGTAAATATTACTACTAAATTGAGGTTCTGCATTCCAAAGCGTTTGGTGTGTATGAGGAAAGGAAATTCATGGTCTTTATTGTTGAGCATTCTTTAGCCATTAGGGAGCTGCCTTGCCTCCACAGTCTGAACCCTTTGTTTCACTTCGTGATTCCTAACCTTTTTGGCATCATGATTCTTTTTTGAAGATTTAGTAAAAGCTATGGCTCTTTTCTCATAATACATGTACATATGCCCATATGAACTTTGTGTACAGTTCTAGGGAGTTCCCAGACCTCTTGAAGTCTGTTGATAAACTTTTTTAAGCCTGTCTGTGGACTTCATTTTGAGAACCTGTGCCTTAAAGATTGTCATCATCAAGGCTTTGTACATAGGACTTTAAAGTTATTCTGAACAAAAACTTAAATATTTATTAGTTAAGTAAATATTAATATCTGTGCCATTTGCAGTCTTTTAGAATCCGTGGTATAAGCAGAACTCAGTTGAAAGGATAGATGTGTGTTTTTCTGTTACAACTTAATAGTTTCTGCCCTTAAACTTTACCTATGTGCATTTTGTGTGGTTCTGCAAGATAGTTTTATCTTATGTTTGCTTTAAATTTTTTTTTTTTTTTTTTGAGACAGCGCCTCAAGCTGTCACCCTGGATAGAGAGCTGTGGCATCACAGCTCACAGCAACCTCCAATTCCTGGGCTCAAACGAGTCTCTTGCCTCTGCCTCGCAAGTAGCTGGGACTACAGGCGCCTGCCACAACGCCTGGCCATTTTTTGGTTGCAGGCGTCATTGTTGTTTGGCGGGCTGGGCTAGATTTGAGCCCGCCAGCTCAGGTGTACATGGCTGGCGCCTTAGCCTGCTGAGTCACAGGCACCAAGCCTAAAATTTTTTTTTTTTTTGAGACAGAGTCTCGCTCTGTTGCCCTGGGTAGAGTGCTATGGCATCACAGCTCACAGCAATATGCAGCTCTTGGGCTTAGGCGATTCTCTTGCTTTAGCCTCCTGAGTAGCTGGGATTACTGGCTATTTTTTGTTTTCAATTTGGCTGGGGCCAGGTACGAGCCTGCCACCCTCGGTATATGGGGCTGGTGCCCTATTCATGAGCCACAGGAGCCATCCCTTATTACTCACTAAGCCACAGGTGCCACCCCTTATGTTTGAATTAAATGTGATTGATTACTATGAGTTTAGTACCTCTATGTTCTGGAAGAAAGCAAATACCTGTGATAAAGCTAGTCCTACTTGAATATATGTTCATCTAGCAGAAATCAGATTTTAGGGTTTTGTAGTTTTATTCTTGGCAGGACCAATGTTCATGAATTTAAAGAATTAGGGCAAAATTTGGCTTTCATAATGATGTTATTAGTTCATACTATACAGCATGATAATCTTGTAGGATATGTTGATGCGATGCAAAAACTTGGACTACAACCCAGCAGTTCTGAATGTTAGTGTCTTTTCTGCTACTAAACAATCCTGTGACCTTGGATGAGTCACTTAATCTTAATCTGCGCCTGTGGCTCAGTGAGTAGGGCACAAGCCCCATATACTGAGGGTGGCATATTCGAACCTGGCCCTGGCCAGCTAAAATAGCAGTGGCAACTGCAACAAAAAATAGCTGGGTGTTGTTGTGGGTGCCTGTAGTCCCAGCTACTCAGGAAGCTGAGGTAAGAGAATCACTTAAGCTCAAAAGTTGGAGGTTGGGCGGTGCCTGTGGCTGAAAGGTGTAGGGTGCCGGCCCCATATGCCGGAGATGGTGGGTTCAAACCCAGCCCCGGTCAAAAACTGCAAAAAAAAAAAAAATTGGAGGTTGCTGTGAGCTGTGACATCACAGCAGTCTACCAAGGGCGACAAAGAGAGACTCTGTCTAAAAAAAATCTTTAGTTGGCGCCTGTGGCTCAAGGAGTAGGGCACCAGCCCCATGTACCAGGGGTGGCAGGTTCAAGCCTGGCCCTGGCCAAAACTGCAAAAAAAGAAAAAATCTTCGAAGGCTTTACTCACCACAAAACAGGAAGGTTGAACTCATCACTTTTGTCACTAAGGTTCTTGTATCTTACAATTCTAAAACATATCTGTCATTAAGTAGGTCAGTGCAGTGGCCAATGAAGCCTGATCTGTTGATCTTCATATTGAACACAATGCAGGATATAGCAATTCCAGAGTCAAGGAAGTTAGATATTTGTGCTAGCCAGGAATGGAGAAGCAGCAGGCATTTATAAGATTCATTGTGTCCATTAGGCTAAACTGAAGGAAGAGGCTCCAAGAAACCAGTAGAAGGAAGATAGCTTTCACCAGCAAGCTAGAGCCCGCCCCCCCCTTTTTTTGAGACAGAGTCTCAAGCTGTCACAGCTCACAGCTGCCTCTAACTCTTGGGCTTAAGCGATTCTCTTGCCTCAGCTTCCCAAGTAGCTGTGACTATAGGCACCTACCACAATGCCCAGCTATTTTTTGGTTGTAGTTGTCATTGTTTGGCAGGCCCGGGCTGGATTTGAACCCTCCAGCTCCAGTGTATGTGGCTGGCGTTCTATCCACTGAGCTACAGGCGCTGAGCCATAAAGTTCCCTGCCCTTTTTTTTTTTTTTTTTAAGATAGTCTCGCTCTTTTGCCTTGGGTAGAGTGCTGTGGCATCATAGCTCACAGCAACCTCAAACTCTTAGGCTTGAGCAATCCTCTTGCCTCAGCCTCCTGAGTAGCTGGGATTACAGACACCTGTCCCAACAATTGGTTAGGTTTTTTTTTTTTCTTTCTATTTTTAGTAGAGAAAGGGGTCTGACTCTTACTCAGGCTTATCTTGAACTCCTGAGCTCAAGCAGTCCACCTGCCTCCGCCTTCCAGAGTGCTAGGATTACATGTGTTAACTACTGCACTTGGCCTAGAATAAATTCTTGAAGAGAAAAACCAAGAGTCAGATTCCTGAAAGCAAATGTCTAATTCTCAATTGATTTTACAGTAGCAAGTATGCAAATAAAGTATCAGAGTTTGATAATTGATGTTAATGATGTTTATGTATCATGAAAAGTTTAAAATTACTTTGAATTTAATGAACTTTAAAGCCTAGAAATGCATATTGTATTTTGGAGTTATTTTTGTAAACATGGTTGATATAAAAATTATTCCTAGGATTAGCTATTACCAAGAAAATTCATCCAGGTGGAGCTCCTTATTCCCTCTGGTACTAAAACAGTTAAGAATTGCTAGGCTCTTTTCTGTGGTTTGGTCAAATGGCAATTTGTAAAAGAAAAAATGAAGTAGGGCAGCGCCTGTGGCTCAAAGGAGAAGGGCATCGTCCCCATGTGCCCGAGGTGGCGGGTTCAAACCCAACCCTGGCCAAAAAAAGAAAAGAAAAAGATGAAGTAAGGGAAAAAATGAGTGCACTTTAAAAATAATGGCTTATTTGCCCCTTAGCCTCCTTTTATTGGAAATAGTTGAGCATTGACCCCTTTGTGTGTTGTCCTTAGTATTAAAGAAACCACTTTCTCAATTGTGATAAAAAGCAAAACTGTATTTGCACTTACTCTTATGAATTTATTTCTTTATATACATGGGAGTTGAATACTGAAAAACTTGATTTTTCACCTCTGTGGCTAATGATGTTTTAGCCAGTATAATTATGTGACCTTGAAAATCTACTTAGTTACAGGATTTAAATTTAATATATAATTGATATTTTTATTAGGCATAATTTTTTTTAGGTTTTCAAAAATACCTGTATTGACATATTTGTATAATGTTAATGTGTAAAATAACGTAAAGATAGGTTACTTTTGGGGCTGCGCCTGTGGTTCAAAGGAGTAGGGCACCAGCCCCATATATTGGAGGTGGCGGGTTCAAACCCAGCCCCAGCCAAAAAAAATAAGCCAGGCGTTGTGGCAGGCGCCATAGTCCCAGGTACTCAGGAGGCTAAGGCAAGAGAATCACTGAGCCCAAGATTTTGAGGTTGCTGTGAGCTGTGACACCACAGTTCTCTATTGAGGGTGACAAAGTGAGGCTCTGTTTCCAAAATATGTTACTTTCTAGGGTTTAAAAATGTATTAAATAGGGCCTGGTATGCTGGCTCAACGCCTGTTATCCTAGCACTCTGGGAGGCTGAGGCAGGTGGATTGCCTGAGCTCACAGGTTTGAGACGAACCTGAGTAAGAGCAAGACCCTGTCTCTAAAAACAATTAGCTAGGCGCTGTAGCGGATGCCTGTAGTTCCAGCTACTAGGGAGGCTGACGCAAGAGAATCGCTTTGAGCCTAACAGTTTGAGGTGGCTGTGAACTATGATGCCATGTTACTCTACCCAGTGTGACAAAGTGAGGCTCTGTCTCAAAGAAAAAAAAAGCTAAATATAAAGTTACCATATGACCCAGCAATTAATTCTACTCCTAGATATATACCCGAGGTAATTATTAAGATAAATCTACACTAGGGCAGCGACTGTGGCTCAAGGAGTAGGGCGCCAGCCCCATATGCTGGAGGTGGCGGGTTCAAACCTGGCTCCAGCCAAAAAAAAAAAAAAGATAAATCTACACTAAAGCTGTACACAAATGTTTTCAGGATTATTCATTATTCTTTACAGTTCAAATGTGGAAACCAGCTGATGAATGGAATAGCAAAATATTATATACCCATACAATGGAATATTATTCATAAAAAGAAACAAGATTTTGAGACATGGTACAACATGGATTAGCTTTCAAACATACAGACACAAAGACCACATATTGTATGCTTCCATTTATGTGAAATGTCCAGAATAGGCAAATAAGCTGAAGTGGAAAATAAATTAGTGGTTATCTAGGGCTGCGGGAGAATTGAGGGAGTAGCTGCTAATAGGAGTAGGGCTTTGTTTGGGGATGATGAAAATGAAAATGGAATTAGTGGTGATACATAACTCAGTGAATATACTAAAAATCACTGTAATATCACTTTAAAAGGGTGAATTTTATGGTATATGAATTATGTCAGTAAAACTGTTATTTAAAAAGTAATAACTAGGCTGGGTACAGTAGCTCATGCCTGTAATCCTAGCACTCTCAGAGGCCAAGGTGGGTGGATTGCCCTGAGCTCACAGGTTTGAGACCAGCTTGAACAATAGTGAGACCCCCCTCTCTAAAAGTCTATAAAAATAGCTGGACATTGTGCCGGGTGCCCATAGTTACATCTACTTGGGAGGCTAAGGCAAGAGAATCACTTGAGCCCAAGAATTGGAGGTTGCTGTGAGCTGTGACACCACGGTACTCTACCCAGGATGTCAGAGTGAGACTCTGTCTTAAAAAAAAAAAAGAAGATACTTTAAAAATATTCAGTGTTTTGTTTTCTCTCTCAACGTGATTTTTTAATAAGTTTTTGTCTGGCCACGGTGCCTGTAGCTCAGCAGGTAGGGTGCCAGCCACATACACTGGAGCTGGCAGATTTGAATCCAACCCGGGCCTGCCAAACAATATTGACAACTACAACCAAAAAATAGCCGGGCATTGTGGTGGACGCCTATAGTCCCAGCTACTTGGGAGGCAGAGGCAAGAGAATTGCTTAAGCCCAAGAGTTTGAGATTGCTGTGAACTGTGATGCTACGGCACTCTACCAAGGGCAACGTAGTGAGACTCTGTCTCAAAAAAAAGTTTTTGTCTGTAGGGTTAGGAGCAATGGCTAGGATTACAAATCCTAGCACTTTGAGAGGCCAAGCTGGATAGATTGCTTGAGCTCAGGAACTCAAGACCAGCCTGAGCAAGAGTGAGACCTAGTCTCTATTAAAAATAGAAAAACTGAGACAAGACAATCTCCTGAGCCCAAGAGCTTGAGGATACTATGAACTATGACACCATGCCACTCTGTCCAGAGTGTCAAAGTGAGATTGTTTCAAAAAAAAAGTTTTCATTTGAATTAGGATTAAGTCAGTTCATGCTTTGCAAGTGATCACCAATGCTTCTCAGTTCTTTCTCTAATATATATAGACTTTGCTCTTTATCGTTTAAAAAAGATTTCCTGCAGTTTGTTGAAGAAACCCACTGTAGTTTCCTAGTTTGAATTTGGTTGATTATAGTCCCAAGATGTCTATTAACTCAGTCCTCTGCTCGTTCTTTGTACTACATTGGCTGTTAGAACTAGAGTTTCAGGCATAATTTTTTGGGGGAGGCGTGGGGAATTGGGGAAATGCAGGAATATATCATGGGGGTATAGTAATGTTCTTTCGTTAGGAGATCCATAATGCCTGGTTATCTCACTTTTTTTGTGATGATAGAAGCCATTGATCTTTGCCTTGTCCTATTTTGGCTTGTTAATTGTGGTAATCTAATTCTTATTTTTTCTGGAATTAGTATTGCTTTCTAAGAAGTTTTAAATAAGATAAATTATTAGGAAATCATTTGTATTAAGCTAGTAGAACTAGACAGTTAATGAATTTTCTTGTAAGAAAATAATTAGTTTGGGATTTTATTATAAACCATCAAGTGCTTTTGGTGACAAACTAACAACTCTAAGTTAATTTTGAAACTTAAACAGCTATAGTGGGCATTATTAATTTAAGAAAATGTAAATAAAAAAATTTATATTTTAAGCTTTACTTGGTTTTAAATTTTGTCCCTAAAGTTCTTTTTTTTTTAAATTTCAGAATAATGTGAGGGTACAGTTAGGTTACAATGTTTGCATTTGTTAGGTAGAGTCCCTGTTGTAGTTGTGTCCAACCCCAGGAGGTGTGCCACATAATCCTTCCTTACATTGTGCCTATTAAGGGGACCATACCTATCTTTTTCCCTCTTCCCTTCTTTTCCTCCTCCTTCCCTTGCCCTCATCTTTTTTTGTTTGTTTTTGGAGATAGAGTCTCGCTCAGTAGCCCTGGGGTTGAGTGCTATGGTGTCATAAGCTCATAGCAACCTCAAACTCTTGGGCTCAAGTGATTATCTTGTCTCAGCCTCCTGAGTAGATGGGTCTACAGGCATGAGCTACAGCACCCCGCCCCTCCCCCTCTCTTGAATTGAATTTTTTTCTCTTTGTGGGCGTGTATCAGATTGTCTACTTCTTCATATTATATTGAGTACATTGGTACTACTAGTATTGAGTACATGCTTTTCCATGCTTGTGATACTTTACTGAGAAGAATGTGTTTCAGCTCCATCCAGGTTAATACAAAAGTTCTTTATTTGAAATTTGTCTAAGTTTAGTTATTATAAATTTTTGAGGGGAATTAAAAGTATAGAAATTTATGGTTCTATATTCGGGTTTGGCGAGTTAAGTTACTGATCTAAATGTTAATGAAAGAGCAAGTGTTTCCTTGGCCTCTTTTCCAATTTTGGGCAGCCATGACATTTTTTTACCACTTGGTGGCAGCAAATCACAGTTTGAAAGTTATTAAGCCTCTTGATAATTATAAAAAATAAAAGACAAGTGGGAGTAGAGAGTTATTGCTTAATGGTTATAGGGTTTCTGTAGGGGTTCTGTTTCCAAATTAAAACATTTGGAAATGGATAGTGGTGATGGTTGGACAACATAGTGAACGTAATTAATGCCACTGAATTAAGTGGTTATGCGCAATAAGAACACTGGAAAACATGGTTAAAATGGTGAAGTTTATGTTATGTATACTTTATCACAATAAATACAGAAATTAGAGGGACACCCTCATGATAGTACATGATAGTATATAAATAGAGAATTCAGTAGCATGGCTCTTGTGAAAAGAATTAGTATATGTTGGTCAATACTATCTACTTTTGGAGAGAAATAATCTAGGCCAGCCTTTTAAGTCAGTGAGCTTCCAAAATTACATTAAAGAGCAAAACCACAATAAGTAAGACAATATATAAGAACTCTGATACACTGAGGAGTCTGGAAAGCTTCTTCCATCAAGCTGAGCAACGTCCCTTGCTCTCGTCCTGACGTAGGACCCCCAAATGTTTCAAAACTCAAGAGGAACTTCTTCGTAAATAGGAATATAGAAAAAATTAATTGCTAAAAAGCCATTATTGATCAGTTACAAGTATTCCTAGAAGAGACCCAGGTACCAGTTTTGCTTTAACTGGTTTGTCTTTTGAGTCTGTTTCAATATGAAATTATAGACTAGAACTTGAGGAGGAAAGTGGAGAGTAAAAACATTCTTAGTGTTCTAAATGCTCTGAGTTTCAGAGCTGGAAGGCATCTTACATTATCTAATTTATCCTCTTCATTTTAAAGATGTGAAAATTGAGTTGCAGAGAAATTGGTTTTAATAATGCCACATAGCTAGTCAGCCAGTGGTAAGGCTGGGCTGTTGGTGCTATATCATTACTACTTTATAGCAGTGTATCGTATGTGGGCTTCAATATTTCAGTGAAGGATCACCCCCTTCTGGTTAAGAACTCAGCTCTGAAGGAGCTGCTGCTCTTAGTTGCCTGTGACAGTATTAATGTGCTTAGTCAAAACAAAACTCAGTTATGAAGTTCAGTTGAATGAATTTTTACTTAAGGTTCTTAATACAGTTAATTTTTTCCAGTGTTAAAATCTGAAGCTTCCCCTTGGTCTAGGTCCAAAGGTCATTGAGTTTATGAGAAAACGAATGGTAGCTGGCCATTCTTTTCTGTGTATACATTTCTGTTACTTAATAGTTAAATTTTAAATATTGTACTAAGTATGCTGAGTTTGAGAGTCCAGATTATGAAAAAAAAGTATGTTTTCATTAAGCTGCTCTGGTTGTTTATTTCTTAGTATTTAATTTAGCAGATTTTAACTGACCATTAAGTGGTATCATACATTACTAAATGCACACACATCTCCAGCTTGAGGTGTGTAGCTGTTTATTGTTAATTTGGAATGCTTTAAAGGTACCAGAATTTTAGCTAGAATGTTCCTTCCAAATTCTGTAATAAATGTATATGTATCATGGCTTTTCATTCAGAACTGTTTAATACCTGTGTTTTCAGAAATGTGCTAGCCTTTGTTTACCAGGACGTGTAAGTTAAGTTGTGGCTTCTCCTTTGAAGCAGTGTTTGGTCTAGAAGGAAAGGGAAAGCAATGTGATGTATTGTGACAGATGCATGTAGAGATCTGTGGCAGCACTGAGAAGTGTCTAAATTGGGGTATTAGGTCACGGTGATGAGACTCTGGAGTCAAAATTTCTAGCCATACTTAATCACAAGAACGTAATCAATTTAACTTGATATGTATTTAGTTTTTAGATCTTGTTTTTATTTTAATATAAAGAAATAAACAGTTGTGCCCAAACCACCTCTTGTCCCAAATTTTTTCCCCAAGAAGCACAGGGTAACATTTTATGTAAACTTTCATTCTGAGTTCATTTTGCCCTCAACTCTTAGAGGTGGTTAGGAGACTCCCCACCGTTTATATGAACACTTAATGTTAACTCTTTTCCCCTCAGACACCAGTAACAGAAACTAACCCTTCCTGTGATAAAAATCAGTGTAACATTTTTTGTACTTGAAGAGCCAAAGTTCCAGCACAGTTAACACTTAGGAGGGCTAACCCACTGAGAAACTCCCTGATTGAGCAAAGGCTTAGTTGTACACATGGACCACCCAGAACAGTGTGAGAGTAATTAGCTCATCACAAAGCTTGGTAGACTCTCCTGTTCAAGAGCCAAAAATTTTGTTTGGTGGGAGATAAGAAAGACAACGACTAGATTAAAGCAGAATGAATAAATTCTGTGCTGTGTGGGAATAGCTCTCATGGTCCACATAAAGGTGAAATGTCTTAAGCCAGCATAATTGAAAAGGAGAAGAATCTTTCCCTAGGCTGTCATTTCAGGTAACATGTTGATGACATAGGTTGATTTGTAAAGAAAAATATTAGCTTGGGCACCTGTAGTACCACCTACTCGGGAGGCTGAGGCAAGAGAATTGCTTAAGCCCAAGAGTTTGAGGTTACTGTGAGCTGTGATGCATTGGCACTCTACTGAGGGTGGCATAGTGAGACTGTCTCAAAAAAAAAAAAAAAAAAAAGAAAGAAAGAATAAAGAAAAATGTTACCCAATAGTGTCTTCTTGTTTTGTGACACTTCTTGAGATGAGCTGGCACTCTGAAGTACTACACTGAAAAACTGGATTAAGCAATCATTGTAGGCTGGCTTTCAGAGAGCCACGTTCCTTCTTTGCTTTGGGAAAGTGTTTCACCAACTAGTTCTCTCTCCCTTTACGATACCCAGGTCTTTATTCTGGCTTCCAGTTGTTTGAGTCCCTGGTCTTAGAATGGACTGTCTGCTTGTACTACCTCTCATTCCAACTCTGTAACTTATTCATAAATACCAGTGTACGTTCCATTGCCTTCATACACATATAGTGCCCCGTTACCCAAACTCAAATTGTGTACAAGGTCTGATGAAGGAATTTGTGAAATTATTAATATGAAAAAGAATGGAACAAATAAGTCCATTTAATTATCCATTTAACAAATAACCGTTATTGAAAAGAAAAAAATTACATGAAATCATACTGTCTCAAAACTGGGGACACATAGCCACAAAATCTTCTCCATATGTCTGTTTCCCTACCTGGTTCAATTACTCTACCATGTTCAGATTTTACCGGAAGGCATTTTATGATTAATTTTATCCTACCTGGATTTTTTTCTGTTCTTTGGTTCCAGTATTTGATATTTATTGCTGATAAGTTGTCTTTAAGATCATACCCTCTGCCATTTTAGTGTTGAAGCATCATATATAACATACTGTCTCATGTAAAAAAAAAAAAAAAAAGAGAGATAGTTTGCCCTTGTGGATACTGAACCTTAGTGAATTCAGTGTGTTCTGGGTCCACTATGTAGTCTAAGAGATTTGAGTCTTTGTAGTCTATGCAGGTTTTGCATGGCCTGAGGGGTAATGGATTAACAGAGTGTATCATGAGTAATCTATATAAATGGCTGTGAAGAAAGGGAAATGCAATAAATAAATTATGCTGCTTTTGGGTTAGTAAAGAGCACTAACAGCATTTTTTTGAGAGGAGTGGTATTCCTTGTTTGTTCAGATTTTACTCTTTCGCTTTTTAAGCTTTTTTTTTTTTTTTTTTTTGAGACAGTGCCTGTCACCCTTGGTAGGGTGCTGTGGAGTCATAGCTCATAGCAACCTCAAACTCTTGCTTCAGCCTTCCAAACAGCTAAGACTACAGGCACCTGCCATAACACCTGGCTACTTTTTTTTTTTTTTTAAAGAGACAGGTCTCACTCTTGCTCAGGCTAGTCTTAAACTCATGAGCTCTAGCAGTCTACCTGCTTTGGCCTTTCAGAGTGCTAGGATTATAGGCGTGAGCCTACCGTGCCTGGCTTTTTTTTTTTTTTCCCCTTTAAAAAAAATCTAAGATATAGGCTCACTGCCTGCCTGTAGCACAGTGGTTATGCCATTAGCCATGTACACCCAGGCTGGTAGGTTTGAACCCGGTCTGGGCCTGCTAAATAGCAAGGACAACTGCAACAAAAAAATAGCTGGGCATGGTGGTGGGTGCCTGTGGTCCCAGCTACTTGGGAGGCTGATGCAAGAGAATCACTTAAACCCAAGAGTTTGAGGTTGCTGTGAGCTCCCTCTACAAAGGGAGACATAGTGGGAGTCTGTCTCCAAAAAAAAAAAAAAAATTCTAAAGTATAGCTGTAGTATTTTGAAAGCTAGGGATTTATGGATTTTAGTCAGGGATATATGGATAATTTTGTAAGATTCGGCCCCTATGGCTCAGCGGGCTAAAGCGCCAGCCATGTAACCTAAGCTGGCGGGTTTGAATCCAGCCCAGGCCACCAAATAACAATGACAGCTGCAACCTAAAAATGGCCTGGCATTGTGGTGGGCGCCTGCAGTCCCAGCTACTTGGGAGGCAGAGGCAAGAGACTCGCTTGAGCCCAAGAGTTGAAGGTTGCTGTGAGCTGTGATGCCACAGTACTCTATCCAGGGTGACAGCTTGAGGCTCTGTCTCAAAAAAAATAAAAAAATAAAAAAAAACTGCCCTTAACTGAAGAATTTTGTTACAAGGTAGGTACTTGCTCACTGTCTTTCTCAGGCCTTCCCTTTGCTCCCCAGTGAATTACTAGTCAATCACTAGTCAGTCAGATCTCTTGGGCTGATTTTTAGTTGAACTTCCTGTTTATCACTATCTTCTTTTTAAAGTCTTTCTCCTTTTGCTTCAGTGAACTGTTCTATTCTGATCATTCACTATCTCTTTGTATTCTGTCTTTTTAGGTGCTTTTGTTGCTTTTCCTTTAAGTTTTACACCAGCAGTGGCAAAACTATGTGAAATCTCATTTGCAGGCATATTTTGTTTGGCCCTCAGAGTGTTTTGAAAATGTTTATAGTAATTGATAACAATAAAAATAGAACTTTTTTTTGAGACAGAGCCTCAAGCTGTCACCCTGGGTAGAGTGCTGTGGCATCACATCTCACAGCAACCTTCAACTCTTGGACTCAAGCAATTCTCTTGTCTCTGCCTCCCAAGTAGCTGGGAGTACAGGCGCCAAAACGCCCAGCTATTTTTTGGTTGCAGCCATCATTGTTGTTTGGCGGGCGGGGCTGGATTCAAACCCACCAGGTCAGGTGTATGTGGCTGGTGCCTTAGCCAATTGAGCCACAGGCGCCGAGCCTAAAAATAGAACATTTTATATAAAAGTTTGGAATGTGTGACTTTTGGGTAGCCATTCCCTGTGGTAGTCATTGTCAGAGATTTTTTCTTTTGAAGGGGCATATATTTGCTCCAGTTGGCTTGGTTCCATTTAGTGCATTTCACTCATTTGTTAACCTTAAGTTAACTGCAGTTAATTTTGTTTCTGTACATTTCAGTCTGCAACTCCTGTTGTCAATGTTATATTTACCAGGTTCTTATCTGGAGCCTCTTTTTTCTCTCCTCTTGCTCTCCCTGAACACCTCTGTTCCCTCTTAGTTGCAGAAACTAGATGGATGA
This sequence comes from Arctocebus calabarensis, assembly GCA_963573935.1. Taxonomy (NCBI): domain Eukaryota; kingdom Metazoa; phylum Chordata; class Mammalia; order Primates; family Lorisidae; genus Arctocebus; species Arctocebus calabarensis. The sequence continues at coordinate 31,834 of CAUYON010044829.1, forward strand.
GTCTTTTTACCATCTTAAGTATTTTTCTTTTTCAGTTCAGTGGTTATGCTTGCCTTTGTGTTTGGATTCGTTTCTTCTTTGCATTTTAATCACATTATTTTGTTGCTTTCTGCTCTATATGGTTTGATGGCTTGAAATAATTTTCTAGCAGTGTTTGTCAATTAAGACTGTATCTGCATGTAGTAATTCCCAATTGTCATTTTGTCATTTGAGTCTTCTGTGTGCCCCAACAAATGAGTGGTAGTTGTATTGTGTGTATAAATGATGTAAATATAGAATTGTTTTGTTTTTCCTTCTAATGTAAAAATATAGCAACATTGGCAGTTTTTTCATCCTTCAAACTTTCATATCATTGCATTTATTTATTTATTTATTTATTGAGACAGAGCCTCAAGCTGTCACCCTGGGTAGAGATGCTGTGGCACCAAAGCTGCAACTCTGGGCTCAAGCAATTCTCCTGCCTCTGCCTCCCAAGTAGCTGGGACCACAGGTGCCCGCCACAACACCCGGCTAATTTTTGGTTGCAGCCATCACTGTTGTTTGGTGGGCCCGGGCTGGATTTAAACCTGCCAGCTCAGGTGCATGTGGCTGGTGCCTTAGCCGCTTGAGTCACAGGTGTTGGCCAAGCCCACATCATTGCTTTTAGCACCTTCATGTGAAAACCTGTCTTTGAGGTTTATGCTGTTTGCTCCTTTATCCCCTTTTGCTAAAACTCCAGGTATAGACATTTCTCTCATCCTTCTCCCCTTGATTCATCAGAGATTTCATCGTTTGGTTCAAAGTATTGCTATCTCCACTCCAAGTCTTGCCACTGCTATGCCTGCGGACAGTCCATTTAATAGTCTCTAGGATAGTGGTTCTTAACCTGTGAGTTGTGACCCACAGGAACTGTATTAAAGGTTCACGGTATTAGGAAGGTTGAGAACCACTGCTCTAGGAGCTTAAAATTCTTGGTAGATAACAGACATAGTGAGAATAGTATGAAACTTAAATGAAATAAATTCTATAGAAGAAATGGCATTGGCCCATGTTTGGAAAATTCTGATGAGATTATATAAGCTGTTATTGGGGGATGAGGTAGACACTTCTTTTCTCCTAGATTCATGTTTCTATGGGGAGGGACATCTCTCTGTAATTCCCTTGTCCTCCCTTTGCTTAGAAGAGGACTGAATAACTTCACTGGAGAGTTTGGCCAAGGAAATAGTTAGGACCTAGCTCAGTCTCTTTCTTAGGGAGTCAGTCACTTGTAGCCTGTTCATTCAAGCTCTTTCATGCAAGTTTTCTGGAAACAGATCTCTCTGTGGGTAGGCCTATTGCATTGGTTTTCTATCTGTAGCTCTCATTGGCTGGTTGAATTGTCTCATTTCTGGGATGTGATTTTAAGAAACCCATTGTTGGGTGGTGTCTGTGGCTCAGAGTAGGGCGCTGGCCCCATATGCCGAGGGTGGTGGGTTCAAACTCAGCCCGGGCCAAAAACTGCAAAAAAAATAAAAAACAATAAAATAAAAATTAAATAAAATTACACTAAAAAAAGAAAGAAAACCATTGTTTCTGTGTTTTTGATCTGTATTTTTAAAATATGAGCTTTATGATAAAGTTGACAATTTGATCACTATGTATTTGACTTTTTTGTCCTATTTCTCAATTGTTCTGGAAATGAATGAGTGTGTGACTAAGGGGGAAGGAATTTTATTTAATGATTTCCTAAACCCCACTATTAATCATTGCTAAAAGTTTTATAGGGGAGATGGTATTTCTTCTAGCTGTTTTCAGGTTTGAGTTGGGTATTGAGAGATGGCGGAACTCAAGTAGGGTTTTAAATGTAGGTTGTATAGTAATGAGAAAATGTAGGCAGATAAGGTGAAGTCAAAGAAGAGGAATTTGGCACCTGGCTTGAGCAATGGCTTTGGTGAGATGTCGGTAGTGATGAGACTAGAAGATTGGCTAGGGCAGATTGTATATGACTTTGAATAGACATTCACATCTCCCCCACATCTGGCTACTATTGGTGTTGAAGAAGCCATGATCAGCTTTTCCTTGGCTGCTTGACAAATTTGACTTTTTTAATCCTTTAAGTAGTAGGAAGCTATTGATAGCTTCTGTGCAGAGGAATGACAAGGTTAAAGTGACATGTTAGGAAAAAGCTACCAGTGTCTTAAGAAAAGGCTAATATCCAGTGGTAATAGCTAATAGGCTGACATACCAATGTTCACTATAAATCAGTTTGGAAGTACAAATGATTTAATAAACTAGAAAATAACTTCTTAGAGGCAGTCATTCCTTAAACAGCTGTGATTTCTTTGAACAGAGGTGGCAATTTCCTAGGCTGATTTAGATGGACTTGAAGTCATCATTGAGCATTAATGTTAACTTCCCATAGCAAGCCTTTTTTTTAAAGAGGTGTACAAGTTTAATTGACAAGTGTGTATATGAACATCTGTTGCAGTGTTTAGTGAAATAAAATAAGAGGAGGAAAATAATTTTGGAATACATCCTAGGTGATGTTATCAATATTTAAAAAGATTTGGTAAAGTAAATTAGTAACCCTAAACAGGTAAAAAGCCTGCAAAATGGCTCAGCACATGTGGCTCAACAGGCTAAGGCGTCAGCCACGTACACCTGAGCTGGTGGATTCGAATCCAGCCTGGGGCCGCCAAACAACAATGACGGCTGCAACCAAAAAATGGCCGGGCGTTGTGGCAGGCACCTGTAGTTCCAGCTACTTGGGAGGCAGAGGCAGGAGACTCGCTTGAGCCCTGGAATTGGAGGTTGCTGTGAGCTGTGATGCTATAGCACTCTATCCAGGGTGACAGCTTGAGGCTCTGTCTCAAAAAAAAAAAAAAGCCTGTAAAATGAAATTACATAGATACTGTCTTTTACTTATCAGCTGACGTTCATGGAGAGTTTATGTTGCATACAGATACTGGAAGACACAATAGGTGTCTGCCAGGATGGGCAAAGACCGTTTTGTAACCTCAGGTATATTATAATGTTGAGCTTGTTCTTTCTTATTTTTTCTTCTCTTTCCCCTACCAGTATCCCACTCCCTTACATCCTGGCTACTCTTACAGTTGAGGAAGCTATGCTCAGTTTTCCTTGGCTGTGTTAGGTTGGCTTGGAGTTGGAACCCAAATTGTATGTGCTTGTGGGGTTTTCAAGACTATCAGACCATTGGGGTGGTACCTATGGCTCAGTGGGTAGTGCCCCAGTCCCGTATACTGAGGGTGGCAGGTTCAAACCCAGCCCCAGCCAAACTGCAACAACAAAAGACTAAAAGACTATCAAACCATGATGCACTTCTGGAAAAAAAAGAATCTTACATAAGAAGGTTAAATCACTATCTGAGGTTATATGAGTGCCTGTATATGAATAATTTTCATTTTAATTACATAAGTAATACTTTTTCCTTTTGTTACTACTTTTTGATTATACAAGTAATACTTGTAATGGTAGAAGATGCAAAGTATACAAAATACATAAACATTCCTAGTCCCTAACTTAGTGCCTGTAGCTCAGTGTATAGGGCACTGGCCACATATACCAGGGCCGTTCAAACCTGACCTGGGCTTGCCAGACAACAGTGATGACAACAACAACAGAAAAATAGCCAGGCATTGTGGCAGGTGGCTGTAGCGCCAGCTACTTGGGAGGCTGAGGCAAAAGAATCTCTTTTATTTTGAGACAGAGCCTCAAGCTATTGCCCTGGGTAGAGTGCTGTGGCATCACAGCTCACAGCAACTTCCAACTCTTGGGCTCAAGCAATTATTCTGCCTTCTTCTCCCAAGAAACTGGGACTACAGGCGCCCGCCACAATGCCCAGCTATTTTTTTGGTTGCAGCTGTCATTGTTGTTTGGCGGGCCCCGGCTGGATTCGAACCTGCCAACTCAGGTGTATGTGGCTGGTGCCTTAGTTGCTTGAGCCACAGGTGCCAAGCCAAGAGAATCTCTTAAGCCCAAGAATTAGAGGTTGCTTTGAGCTGTGATGACCACAGCTGTGTAACCACAGCACTGTACTGAGGGCAACATAGTGAGACTCTGTCTCAAAAACAAAAAATACCACAAAAAACATGTCTCCATTTCCATTACTTTCTTTAAGGATAAGTTAACAGTTTACATATATTCCTAGTTTCTGTTTAGATAAATAGGATCTTAGGATATTGTTTTGCAGCTTGCTGATTTTTTGCTTAATAGTTTATCGTGGTGGCTTTTCAGAGTCAGTAACTTTCTGGATGGCTGTACATGTATAATAAGTAGCCTATAGGAAGGAATAACAATTTATTTAACCATCTTCCTATTGATGGATACTTATAAGATATTCCCAGTTATAAACTATGCCTCATAATTTTTGGAGATCTGGAGAAATGAGGTTGGACTATTAGCTTTTTCTATTGATATAAGAATAACTACTTTATTAACCATTTTTGTGCCGAGTGCTAATTCCTTACATAAAATATATAAACTTTGCAAAAACCCGTGTCATAGGTGTTACACTCCTTTGCAGAAAAGAGAAAAAATGAGGACCACTTGTCCAAGGTCTCATAGCTCATGAGTAGAAGAATAAGGATTAAAACTCAAGCCTATCCGATTGCAATTTTTTTTTCTTTTTTACTTCTATCTCTAGGCTTAAAATACACTATTATTAATAGCAAGTAAATGTTTTAAAATACATTATTAATAACAAGTAAAATGTTTTTCCTGTCAGTAATGTTATTAGAATTAACTTAAATATATTTTTTGTGTTCCATTTTATTGTATTAATTTTTTTTTTTTTTTTTTTAGACAGAGTCTCACTTTGTCACCCTTGGTAGAGTGCTGTGGCATCATAGCTCACAGCATCTTTAAACTCTTGGGCTCAAGCAATTCTCCTACCTCAGCTTTCTGAGTAACTGGGACTACAGGCACCTGCCACAACTGCCCAGCTGTTTAGAGACGGGGTCTCATTTTGCTTAGGCTGGTCTTGAAAGTGTGAGCTCAGGCAATCCATGGGTCTCGGCCTCCCAGAGTGCTAGGATTACAGGCGTGAGCCACTGTACCTAGCCCTTTGTGTTCTGTTTAAAAAATCATTGCTTGTTTGAGTTCTATAGCTTTTCCTCCACTACTTTTCATGCATAGCTTTATTTGGCATGGACTTGAAATATGATAATCAAAAGTGGCCCCTATGGCTGATTTGACCTCTTATTTCTTCTAGTTTATGAAGTAGAGAGTTTTTAGTATAATGCGTATATAGTAGTATTCAAGACTGAGAGAAATGTCTAATAATATTTCTTGAGTACTAATGTCCATGTTGTAAAATTTTTTTTTTTGATACAGAGCCTCAAGCTGTCACCCTGGATAGAGTGCTCTGGCATCACAGCTCACAGCAACCTGCAATTCCTGGGCTCAAGTGAGTCTCCTGCCTCCGCCTCCCAAGTAGCTGGGACTACAGGCGCCCGCCACAATGCCCGGCCAGTTTTTTTTGGTTGCAGCCGTCATTGTTGTTTGGCGGCCCCAGGCTGGATTTGAACCTGCCAGCTCAGGTGTACATGGCTGGTGCCTTAGCCCATTGAGCCACAGGCGCTGTTGTAAAATTTTTTATCTCATGTATTGCTTTGCCCTCCTTTAGGCTCTCTCAGGTAATGAGGTCAAGAGAGGATGGCATCTCTTACCAAGCAGAGGAAGATGCCAGGCCTCTTACCTGTTCAGCTGAATGAGAGGGAGATTCTTTCTTTTGGTTAGAAATAGGATTGTCACTTCTCCTTTGCCTCCCCCAAAACCCTTTCTATTTGGCTTTGTAGAAGGAAATGCATGAATATACATATCTATTCAAGGCCTTTTCTACAGCTTGGGACAGAAATATTTCCTGAATGTACCAAAGCTCTTCCTGCTTGTGTGTGTCAGGGTGAGTTGCAGAGGGAGGAATCCTGAATACTTTATTTTAGAATATTGTTGGGTCTTTTCAGAGTCCTGAACTTCTTCGAAGATCTGATAAAAACAATATTCTTTACACAAAACTTTTCATAAAATTTCTTGGGCTTCACAGACTCCTGCCCTAATGAGCAGTAACATTCTTTTCTCATCTTTTTTTTTTTTTGAGACAGAGCCTCAAGCTGTCACTCTGGATAGAGTGTTGTGGCATCACAGCTCACAGCAACCTCTAATTCCTGGGCTCAAGCGAGTCTCTTGCCTCCGCCTCCCAAGCAGCTGGGACCTACAGGTGCCCACCACAACGCACAGCCATCTTTTGATTGCAGCCGTCATTGTTGTTTGGCGGCCCGGGCTGAATTCGAACCTGTCAGCTCAGGTGTACATGGCTGGCGCCTCAGCCCGTTGAGCTACAGGCGCCATGCTTCTTTTCTCACCTTTTAAGACCTACCTCCTGTCTTTAATAGTCAACTCACCTGAATTGTCTTTGCACTTACAGTCTGAAATAAACCACCTTGATACCTTAGGCTAGGATTGTTATCTGATATTTAGGTTTTGTTTCTCTTACTAGGTTGAAAGCTGCATAATAAAGATAGGGATTATATTTTGCTAATTTGGTCATCCTCCCAGGCACCTAGCTCAGCCTGTCAGCTAGTGGCTTTGATTTGTCTTTTCTGATTGGCTTATCACTTATCAAGTGACCTTTTCCTTATTTATTTTTAGAGTGTTTTACTTAGAAAGCTTTGAGCTTAGGCAGAAAGGAGTAATTCCTGGATCAGCAGCTGTAGTTCAGTGGCTAGGGCACTGGCCACATGCACAAGGGCTGGCTCGGATCTGCCAAACAGTGACAATTACAATTAAAAAAAAAAAAAAATAGCCGGGCATTGTGCAGGCACCTGTAGTCCCTGCTGTTTGAGAGGCTGAGACCAGGGAATCCCTTAAGCCCAAGAGTTGGAGGTTGCTGTGAGCTATGATGCCACAGTACTCTACTGAGGGTGACAAAGTGAGACTGTCTCAAGGAAAAAAGAAGAAAAAGGAGTTATTCCCCAGATGGAGGGTAAACATTTTACAACCAACTAAGGATGTGTAATTTTAGGTAAGATATTCAGTAACAGTAACCAACCAAGTTAGGTACTGAGTTTCCTCTGACTTGATTTTACTTACTGATATTTATATTTGGGTTCATTTACAGAAGCTTCATAGAAAACCATGAGTTGATGAGAAGATATTTTAATTGTAGGATATGTTAAAATGAAAACAAACACACGGGAGGCTGAGGCAAGAGAATCGCTTAAGCCTGGGAGTTGGAGGTTGCTGTGAGCTGTGATGCCACGGCACTCTACTGAGGGCGATAAAGTGAGATTCTGTCTCTACAAAAAAAAAAAAAAAAGAAAGAAAGAAAGAAAACAAATACATTATATGACCCATCTGATGCTGGTGTTAGGGAGGAGTGGCATTTTTAATAGTATTAATAAGATTGATGCATAATTCTCTCCCTGTTCATGTCCTGCTCAGCTACAGTGCCAGGAGTGAGAGGGAAGTGAAGGGCTGGCCACTTGGCATTGCAGCTTGAGTAGCCTTGTTAAGCAGCTACTCCTATCCTATTCGTTTCCTTATGTTTGCACAGGAATAGCAAAGAGGGAAAAGCAAGGCTTTGACCTTTGGTTTCTCTGGTGGTAGAAAACCAATTTTTCTGTTTTAGAACTACCGAGTCAGAAAACAGACTTCAAAGATTATTGGCCCAGATTGCCATAGCAAAACTAAAACTAAAGGATGGATGCGTATTCATTCTATATTATTTTTATTTATGTTCCTTTCCATTTTTAGTTCTAATCTGATTGTGACTGTTTATTGCTGTGCTTGATTATGCTTCTGTAAATCTTCCACAAATAAGAGAAAGAAATAATGAATAGTATGATGTGTTATCCACGTCTATCATTATAATTTTAGTAATGGGCAGTTATCTTTCAGAAAAGAAGCTATATGGTTAAGCTCTTTCTACACTGATTGTAAGTGTTCTCTTATTTGTTTTATTTATCTCTGTTTAATGTCAGCTTTCCCATTGAGATCATTTCATTTCCCCAGATACTTTACAATATTCTTTCTCAATATTTTACTTTTCTACCCACTCTTCAAATTTTTGGCACCTCTCGTATCAAAACAGAATACCCTACCACCACTTTATTGTGATGAAAGCCTAATTTAAGTGAAAGATTTCATCTATAAAACTTTATTACACAACTGTGAACATACATGCAAGGGCTGTCTTTAATAACAGAGGCTGACAGCATCATATGGGAAACTTAACAGTTAAACAAATTGTTTTACCATTTTGAAACAGTTGTTTTTGGGTTTTTTTAGAAAATAAAAATCTACAAGTCCTTTTAGATAAGAAAACAGAGTTGCAAAAAACTGGATTATATTTGTTGCCAAGAAAACTCCATTTAGTAAGGCCAAGGCATCAATAGTTGTCTTTGAACATTTAAGAACCAGAACTGAACATTAGCTGTGGTTTGTTTTTTCATATTCAGCTTCTCCCTCTAGACGATGTCTGATCTGTATTCAAGCAACAACTATAGTGACTTCACAGATTAATATAGATTATTAGAGTAAACTTATTTACCAAACTTATTCTTGTTCTGGAATGCAAATAATCCTTTTTTTTTTTTTAAGTTTGCTTTCAGTTGCCTTTCAATCATCTTTGTTTGACTTTTTAAAAAAAATTTTCTTTTATTTATTACTTATTGAGATAGAGTCTCACTTTGTGGCCCTCAATACAGTGCTCTGGCATCATAGTTTACAGCAACCTCCAACTCTTGGGCTTAAATGATTCTCTTGCCTCAGCCTCCCAAGTAGTTGGGACTATAGGCGCCTGCCACAACGCCTGGCTTTTTTTTGGTAGACACGGCATCTCTCTCTGGGTCATGCTGGTCTCGAACCTCTGAGCTCAGGGCAGTCCACCCGCCTTGGCCTCCCCGGGTGCAGGATTACAGGCGTGAGCTACCACACCCGGCCACAAATAATTCTTAAGAATAGGTCACATCTCATTTTAAAATTATGAGTATCTTTAATTATGAAATGCCTGGCATGTCAACTTGCTAACCTCAAGTGTGTTTAAGAATCCGCTTCATTTTATAATAACTGTATTTTAGAGTGGAACCAATCTCATTTCTAAAATTTATTTTTTCAAATAAGTAAAATAGTCACATAATTCAAAATTCAAAAAATCTAAAAGAGCACACGGTGAAAAGACTTTTTTTGGCACCTGTCCTTCTGCTTCCTAGTTCTCCCTAGACCTGGAGATAGTGCAGTCAGTTTGTAGACATCTGTACCTCTCTTAGCACCACCCTTTTTACAGTGGTGGCCTACTGTGTATTCCACACGTTGCTTTATTTACTTAAGTGTATAGTGGAGCTTATTCTTCATATTTTTCTTTTTTTGTTTTTTTTGGTTTTTTTTTTTTTTTTTTTTTGAGACAGAGCCTCAAGCTGTCATCCTGGATAGAGTGCTGTGGCATCAGAGCTCACAGCAACCTCCAATTCCTGGGCTCAAGCAAGGCTCCTGCCTACACCTCCCAAGTAGCTGGGACTACAGGCGCCCGCCACAACGCCTGGCCATTTTTTGGTTGCAGCTGTTGTTGTTTGGCGGGCACAGGCTGGATTCCAACCTGCTAGCTCAGATGTACGTGGCTGGCACCTTAGCCCGTTGAGCCACAGGCGCCAAGCCCTTTTTCTGTTTTTTTTCCTTTTAATTTTTCTTGTAGTTTTTTTTTTTCATTCATTCTTTACCAGTACATGCAGCACAGTGCTGTTGCTGTTTCCCGCTTTATAGTTGGCAGAGCCTTTCCTTACTGGTGAGCATTTAAGCTAATGAAATCTTTGCTTTTTCTCATTTTGTCAAACAAGTATTTATTGAACATCTACTGTGTGTCAGGCACTGTACTTTGCACTTAGGATATAATGTATAAAAAGGAAATTTCCTGCCCTTATTGAGCTGGTTCCAGTCTTCAGAAACATGCAATAAACTGTGGTGCATAATTGGCACGTACATCAGTTTGGGTGCCAAGTATATTTTGTAAGATGAACTCTTTGAATTGGAATGTCTGGTTTAAAGGGTATATGTATTTTTCACTGGGGCAGCTAGCTGCCAATTGCTTTTCTTAGTAGATGTATTACATACCTGCTACTAGTGGTGTTTGAGTACCTGTTTTTTCATACCCTTTCCATTACAATGTGTTATCAAACTTTTGGTCTTTACTGATTTGATAGGTGGGAAGGCATATATCAGTGTAATTTTCATTTGCAGTTTTCTTTTTTTTTTTTGCAGTTTTTGGCTGGGGCCGAGTTTGAACCCGCCACCTCTGTTATATGGGGCAGGCGCCCTACTCCGTTGAGCCATAGGCGCCACCCCATTTGCATTTTTCTTTTGAGAAAAGCTTAATAATTTTTGTGTGTGTGTGTGTGTGTGTGTATTATTTTTTATTTTATTTATTTATTTATTTTTTGAGACAGAATCTCAAGCTGTCACCCTGGGTAGAGTGCCATGGCATCATAGTCCATAGCAACCTCAAACTCTTGGGCTTAAGCAATCTTCTTTCCTCAGCCTTCCAAGTCGCTGGGACTATAGGTACCTGCCACAATTCTTGGCTACTTTTATGTTGCAGTTGCCATTGTTGTTTTAGCTGGTCCAGGCCAGGTTCGAACCCAACAGCCTCTGTGTATACATGTGGCTGGTGCCCTACCCACTGAGCTACAGGCACCGCCTTTTTTTTTTGTTTTTTTTTAAGAGTTTCACTTTGTCACCCTTGGTACAGTGCTGTGGCATCACAGCTTACAGCAACCTCCAACTCTTGGGGTCAAGTGATTCTCTTGCCTCAGCCTCCTGAGGAGCTGGAACTACAGGTGCCAGCCACAATGCCTTGCTATTTTTTTTAAGAGATGAAGTCTCGCTCTGGCTCATGCTGATCTTAAACTCCTGAGCTCAGGTGAACCACCTACCTTGGCCTCCCATAGTGCTAGGATTATAGGCAAGAGCCACCTTCCCTAACCAACTATTTGCATATATTGAAAGTAATTTATGTTTGCTTAGACTGTTTATATCCTTTACTCATTTTTTTCTGTTGAGTTTTGATATCTTTATTTGTAGGGGTTCTTTATAAATTATTCTTTGATCATTTATTCACTTTTTCTCCTCCTTTATATCAGAACATATCAGATTATTTATTCATTTTTGACCCAGGATATGTGAAAAAAAATTTTTTAAAGAGCCTTTTCATTGTTTAATGGAATGTTATATATATGAATATCAATGTTGTCTCTACACTAGAAATCACTGCAGTAGTGTAAAGATTTGATTTCATATAAAAACTGTAAGGTAAGTTTGGTTACCATACTTAGTAGTTAGTCACTCATGCTTAGCATAAGTATGCCTGCCACATGTCTCATGAAGGGCTGAAATGGTATTTTTGAATTTTACTTTTGTCATTTGTGAAATGGGAGGTAATAAATGGATAAGGAAATCCATACTTATGTTAATTTTAAACGAAGGGAGAACACCTGAGAAATCACTAATTCGATTACTTTTGTTTCACAACTCAAGGAATGGGCCAATGTGATATTGTGATATAATAAAAAGTATATAGTTTGGATGTAGTGGCTCATGCCTGTAACTCTAGCACTCTGGGAGGCTGAGGTGGGAGAATTGTTTGAGCTCAGGAATTTGAGACTGGCCTGAGCAAGAGTAAGACTCTACGAAAAATAGGAAAATTAGCTAGGTGTGGTGGTGCATGCTTGTAGCCCCAGCTACTTTGGGAGGCTGAGAAAGGAGGATCACTTGAGCATAGGAATTTAAAGTTGCAGTAAACTATGATGGCACCACTGCAATCGAGCTGGGGTGATAGCTAGACTCTGTCTAAAAAAAATAAGGGAGGGAAGGAAGGAAAGGAAAGAAAAAAATGTATATTTGGTCTTTATCCCTAGTTCCTAGTACATAATGCGTAAAACTTTTTAAATTTCCTGAGTGATTGAGGTAAGAAGAGTGTCCTTTAATAAGTTCCTTTCAACCATACCATGTCATTAGAATGTTGGTAATTTTAGCTCCCCCTTCCCTCCAAAGAGAGGAGAGGGACTAGAGATTGAGCCCAAATATAAGGGCTAGTGATTTAATCAACCATGCCTACACATAAGAATCTCCATAAAAAAGCCTAAATAATGGGATTTGGACAGCTTCCTGGGTTGTTGAAGACATTGTGGTCCTGGGAAGAAGGCCTACTTAGAGGGATCGGAAGCTCTGTTTCTTCCCACATCCTTCATTTCTTTCCCTCTGTACTTCTTTGATTTGGGTGCTTATCTGTAGGTTTTATAGTAAGCATAAGTATAGTTGTGTACTGCATAGTGATATTTTGGTCAGTAATGGACTACGTATAGGACTGTGGTCCGATAAGATTATAGTACTATATTTTTACTGTACCTTTTTTTATTTCTAGATGAGTTTAGATGCACAGCTACTTACCATTATGTCACAGTTGTTGTGGCATAGGAACAATAGTTTATACCATATAGCCTAGGTCTATAGTAGGCTATACCACCTAGATTTGTTGCTCATCCTTAGGTTTGAAAATATTTGGGAAAATAAATGATAAAAGATGATACAATAAATATATATACTATAACAACTGTTTGCATAGCATTTACATTGTAGTGGGTATTATAAATAGTAATTGTAGAGATAATTTCAGGTATACAGGAGGATATACAGAGGTTATGTGTAAGTACTATGCCGTTTATATCAAATATGTGAGTATGCACAGATTTTGGTGTCGGTGGGGGTCCTGGAACCAATCCCCGTGGATACTGAGGAGTAATTGCACTAGGAAAAGTTGAGGTCATTGGTGGAAGAAATGCCTGGAAGATTTGAGGATATTTCTCTCTGGGAAGGGGAGCCTGGGGATTAAGGAAAGACGTAGAGGGTTCTTTTATTTCACAATCTTTTTTTTTTTTTTTTTTTTTGAGACAGAGCCTCAAGCTGTCATCCTGGATAGAGTGCTGTGGCATCACACTCACAGCAACCTCCAATTCCTGGGGTCAAGCGAGTCTCTTGCCTCCACCTCCCAAGTAGCTGGGACTATAGGCGCCTGCCACAACACCCGGCCATTTTTTGGTTGCAGCCCTCAAAATTGTTGTTTGGTGGACCTGGGCTGGATTCGAACCCACCAGCTCAGGTGTACATGGCTGACACCTTAGCCCATTGAGCCCCAGGCGCTGAGCCCAGTCCTTATAGATTTTACCTCAAAGTTAAGTCTTCACTGTAGTGCTTATGTAAATCATGAAAATTGTAAAAACAATTGAATTGTGGTCATAAATTGGCTGTGTTATTTGAGTTATGGTACCTGTCAGCCTCTGGTAATGGTAATGGTACCCATCAGCCTGTAATAACTAATGGCAACAATTCTTTCTTTCTTTTATTTATGTAGCCTTAAAGAAAGATGGAGACTTCACCTCTTTCTAATAGCTAGTGATACATAAAATTTTATTTGTAGTAAAATGTCTTAGAAAGTGGGGGGCATAGTAAGGTACTAACTGTGTGTGACAGTGATCTCAAATCTTTCAGTTTGATTTCAGTATTTCCTGTTATGGTTTATTAGCATTTAAAAGGACATAATGGCCT
>CAUYON010044830.1:0-20084 GCA_963573935.1 Arctocebus calabarensis
TCAATAACTAATTTTTTCTATAAAAATACTATGAAATATAACCAGAATTAAATGAATTCTATGAGAACCACTAATATTTGTTTTAATAAATTTTGTATTTTATAGTAAGTTTTGAAAAAAAAATTTGGATCAAAATGTAAAAAAAAAAAAAAAAAAAAAAAAGAATGAGCTGCAACCTAGACACAATTTTTGAAAAAATAACAAATATTTACTGCTGATCCAGATCATGAGACCATTGGCCTTTTATATATTTAGTTTGAAAAAGATTTTAAATAACTTTAAAAATTAGCAAATTTCTGACTGCCAGAAAATGTTTTTTAAACTTAATATATATATATATACACACACACACATACACTAATTCTATGATGTTAAATAGTAACTTTGATCATTACTAAGATGTCCTTTGTCTAACATTCTTACATACAGAATATATTAATTTCTAGTTTAAAATCTAGAAATATAGATTTTTACACTCAAAACTAGCTATAGAGACTGATTATAGTTGTTCTGACCATTATTCTCTGTTCTGGGCTAGTGTGTATACTATCTTCTAGGCCTATAAAGATTACTCATGTCAGAAGTTCAAGTGACATCTGGACACTGTGAAAAGCCAGGACTTTAATAATTATATACCAAAATCTCAGGATTAAAAAATACTGAGAGTAGTGATGGGGAAAACCCACAGCAATGTTTTATTTGGACTTTACACATACATGTTTAGTATACTCCAGCATGAAAGATACTTTAATTAACTTTTGAGAAGCTCCATAATGAGAAGGCCCATTTTATATTTGAAGGTGAAAGTGTTCTCTACCATTAATTTAAAGTATAACTAACCCTGACTGTCTTTTCAAGAAGGTGATAAATGTTTCTTATTTCTCCAAGCAAGCAGGTCTTTCCTGAAGAACAAATAGAAAGAAGACAGCAAAGTGTTTTAACTCTAGTTGTAAGGATACTAAAAATGCATTTGAGGAACTCCTTAAAGTAGAATTCAACAAGATTTAATAACTGTTCTCATCATACTGAAAATGTCCTCAGAGCTTTGTAGCATAATAAATAGCTGCAAGGCAAGAAGAAGCACATCCTGCTCAAAGGGGGATGATTAAAGCAACCACATGTCAGCATTCTGATTAAAAAAGTACCTCTATGACTAATGTAAATCCAATTTTTTTTTTCAAACTGTGATACTCAGAATTTCACTGCCTTGGAGGAGTCCCAGAGGCCACTATGGTACGAGGGTGGGTGGAGAAGGGTGAGATATGATGGAGTAGGAAAATCTATGTGGATTTTTGCTTGAAGAAAGGACATTAGATAGAAGCCTAGATAACTACTACCCTAGTCTAATGTGAGAAGTAACTATTTACTTAATTTTCATGTTGACTAAATGCTCAAGTTTTTACCTCAACAGAAAAGTACACATATAAATACACACAAATGCAAAATGAAACTTAAGTGTGCAATGAGAACTCAAGCATTTAAGAATTTATTCTAGGGCGGGGCATGGTGGCTCACGCCAGTAATCCTGCTGCACTCTCAGCACTCTGGGAGGCTGAGACCAGTGGATTGCCTGAGCTTATAAGTTCAAGATCTCCCTGAGCCAGAGCGAGAGCTCATCTCTAAAATAATACCCGGAAGTTGTGGTGGGCACCTACAGTCCCAGCTACTTGGAAAGCTGAGAGGCAAGAGAATTGCTTGAGCCCAAGAGTTTGAGGTTGTTGTGAGATATGATGCCACAGCACTCTAGAGAGGGTGACAAAGTGAGACTCTGTCTCAAAAACGAACAAACAAAAAAAACAAAATAGAATTCATTCCACATACAACTAAACATCTGAACATTTCTATTTTCATTAAGATTGGTACTATTGAAAAATGTTTTAGTCTTTGGGTGGCACCTGTGGCTCAGGGAGTGGGGTGCTGGCCCCATATGCTGGAGGTGGTGGGTTCAAACCTGGCCCTGGCCAAAACCTGCAGGAAAAAAAAAATGTTTTAGTCTTTTTTGGATATGTCAAATTTTTGACTATTGGTTTTGATATCTCAGTGCCTGGACACATACTGAAATTTAATTATTTTACATAGACAGAGAACTGATCTGAATAACTAACTACTCATGTGTCACTTTATTTTCCACAAAAGAAAATTAAGTTCATAGGATTAAGGATGTCTATGTCTATAATACTTCCTAGTATTCTTATTTTTCAGACACCACAGTGCACACCTCCTCTAAAAGTACCATAACCTCCTATACCAACCATAGCATACACTCTAGTACTTAAACTCTTCTGCATTTTCTTGTTTCTGTGTATATGTGGGTTTTTTGCATTCCCTAATACATTCCTCCAGCTTTTTACCTCTCTAAAGTCTTCCTTAAAGTTAATTATAATAAAGAACACAGTAAGTGCTAAAGTGTGTCTTCAAAAATGTGATTGAAGAACATAAAGAAGGGGTACTCAGAACATAAAGAAGGTATGAAGTGCTGAGTTGGCAAAACTACTTACCCAAGAAGCCACAGGCAACAGGTGGCAGAAATGAAAGTGCATGAGGGAAGTGTGATACAAAGCTCTACGTACAGCCGCATAACGGTCATAGAACATCACCACAATCTGTGCACACTCTGTGGCTCCCAATATGAGGGCAAAGTAAGGTTGAATCATGCAACCAGCATAAGCAATGATTTTTCCAGGGCTCCAGAGGTTGACCAGCAATTGAGGGATAGAGCTGGTGTAGTAGAGGTCCAGAAAAGAGAGGTTTAAGAAGAAGAAGTACATGGGAGTGTGGAGGTGGGAGTCCAGGTATGACAGGATGATGATGAACAGGTTACTTCTTAGTGTCAACAAGTAGAACATCAAGATCACCACAAAGAGAACTACTCCCAGATGAGGTCAATTAGAAAAACCCAGTAGAATAATGTAGGCCTCAGAATGAGCATTAACTTTTTTCATTATCATTCATTTCCTGGTACCTGAGGGGGAGAAACTGTATAAATTCAAAAAATGTATGGTACTTTTCCAAGAATCATAGAAACAAAAAGATATCAAAAGTCAGTTTGAAGGGTTCACTTCTGTCCAAATATTATAGGGCAATTTGACCATTCAGAGAAACGGTGATACCACATAGTAACAAGAATCTTCAAGCTCATAGTGATATAAAAAATTAAAGAATATGGCTCAGTGCCCATAGCTCAGCAGTTAGGGTGCTGGCCACATACACCGACCTCAGCCTGGGTCTGCCAAACAACAATAACAACTACAACAAAAAAATAGCTGGGTGTTGTGGCTGGCACCCATACTCCCAGCTACTTGGGAGGCTGAGACAAGAGAATCATTTAAGCCCAAGAGTTTGAGGTTGCTGTGAGCTGTGATGGCACAACACTCTACTAAAGGTGACATAATGAGACTCTGTCTCAAAAAAAAAAATTAAGGAATAAATAAATGAATGATGAAGACAGAGCCATTCCCTACATTAGATTCCTAATTAATAGCTATAAAGGAGATGATAGAGTTAGAAAAAAATAAATGGATGTAAGAACTAGTAAATAAAAATTTGATGGGAAATAAGGTGGATGGAAATTTGATGAAGAACAGAATATCTACAAATTACTAGCTAATTACAAAATGAGAAAGACTACACTTTACAATAGAAGAACCTAATGGACACCACCACAACCAAGTTGATCAATGTTATTATCACCAATATTTGGACAAATAAACATATGCCTACTGACATCATGCTGTGAGCAGGCAATGATGTCATCTCAATGATATTCCTGCCAAAAATGCACAGCCTGATTCTAATAATGAAGATACATGAAATAAGACAAAATTGCTTGCCTTTACTGTTCAAAATTATCAAGTTCAATAAACAGAAATAAAGAAGAACTGGTCCAGATTAGAGAACAATGAGATATGATCACAAAGTGTCTGATCCTAAACTTAAAAAAAACAAGGCTATTAACAAAATTATTTACTTATTTATTTATTTGAGACAGAGTCTCAAGCTGTCTCCCTGGGCAGAGTGCCAGGGTGTCACAGCTCACAGTAACCTCAAACTCTTGGGCTTAAGTGATTCTCATGCCTCAGCCTCCCAAGTAGCTGGGACTACAGGCGCCTACCACAACACCCAGTTATTTTTTTAGTTGCAGTTGTTATTATTATTTTTTTTTCTTAACTGACCTGGGCTGGGTTCAAACCCGCCAGTCTTCATGTGTAGGCCAGCACCCTGCCCAATGAGCTACAGGTGCTGCCTATTAACAAAATTATTGACACAGTTGAAGAAATCTGAATATAGTCTATGGATTAGGTAATAACATTGTGGCCACATTAAATTTGCTGATTTTGATAACTGTACAGAGATTATGTAAAATAACATCCTCGTTCATAGACAAAATGCACAGAAGTATTGAAAGGTAAAGGAACATAGTTTCTCCTGCTTACTCTTAAATGGTCCAGAAAAAGAGAGAGATGATAGATGGATAAGTAGATAGATAGATAAAAAGGTATATAGAAAAATAGATGCAAAGATAGACTCTGGAACAAAGCTTTTCAGAGAAAAATTTGAAAATGCTCAATCCAATTAAATAGTAAATGTTGGCTCGGCGCCTGTGGCTCAACAGGCTAAGGCACCAGCCATGTACACCTGAGCTGGCGGGTTCGAATCCAGCCTGGGCCCATCAAACAAAAATGATGGCTGCAACCAAAAAATGGCCGGGCATTGTGGCGGGTGCCTGTAGTCCCAGCTACTTGGGAGGTGGAGGCAGGAGACTCGCTTGAGCCCAGAAGTTGGAGGTTGCTGTGAGCTGTGATGTCACGCACTCTATGCAGGGTGACAGTTTGAAGCTCTGGCTCAAAAAAAAAAAAAAAAAGTCTTGGTTTGTTCAGTCTTTAATTTTATCCATTCTAGTAAGTTTTGATCATACACAGATAATTATATTTTTGGATTCACTGTAATGTTTCATTGATCAAGATGTCTGTCTTTGTGCCAATACTGTATAATAAGTCTTTAGAGTTCTGAGATAAGGTAGTGTAAGTAAGTCCTCCAATTCTGTTGTATTTCAGAATTGTTTTGCCTATTCTCTGTTCTTTGCATTTACATATAAGTTTTAGAATTAGGTGGTCAATCCATACCAAAAAACCTGCTAGTGTTTAGACTGGGATTGCATGGAATTTATTGTATATATAAATTCTGAGAGAAGAAGAATTTTTCAGTCATGAATGTAGCATATCTGTGTAGATCTTTATACAGTTTTTCACAATGCTTTATAATTTTTACTGTATAATCTTGTATGTCTTATTGAAGACATGCTATTTTATATTTTTTAAATGTTAATTTCTGATTATCTGTTACAAATATATAAAAATGCAATTGATTTATGTATATTGATTTTTATATCCTGCAACCTTGCTAAACTCATTAATTCTTGTAGTTTTTTTGTTTTCTATATGGTCATGTGTCTGTGACAAAAGACAGTTTTACTTCTCCATCTCTACAAAAGAAATCAGCCAGATGTGGAGTTCAAGATGGCAGTGAGCTGTGATTGTGCCACTGCACTCCACCCTAAGTGATAGAGTAAAACCCTGTCTCAAATAAAAAAGAAAGAAGTTTAGACTATTAAGACCTGTAACTAATTTTTAAAGATCCATTAAAAACATGAATTCAATTAAAAAGCTATGATGTAATGTAGTTTCTTAGAAGATATAAATATATATAATATAAAAATTAATTTTTAAACTCACCTTTTCAGTCTTAACAATAGGTAATATACAATCTACTTGAACTTCAGTTTTAAAGTATTTTGGTAAGCTGGAACTGGAAATGACTCATCAGAATTTCTTCATATATAAGAGAATGTTGCCAAAAGAATGTCTTTAAACATGGTTTCTGAATTATTGGTTGTACCCACAAATTATGATTTCAGACTAAAAGGATAGGGGTTAGTGAAAGTCATTCAGAATTAATAAATGATGCATTTTCAAAAGGCTTTATAACAGCCTTTTTTTTTTTATACTCAAAAACAATTTGAACTAAATTTCATTTGTGCTTACCATATTAGTAGTTAGAGCTTCCTTTAAGGAGAATAGCCTAGCCTTAGCAGGCTGAATGGTTGGTGGAGAGCAATGACATGAGACAGCCACCTAGCCCAGGGGAATCAGGATGTGATGTGTCAATGGATGTGATGACCAGAATATCCTTACAACTAGTTTATGCCATTGAGCAGCCTTGGTTTTTACAGATCTAGTCTATTTCTAAAATTCCAAATTAATGGAGCAGGTACTGATTAATTAGTCATGTGGAAAAGAGAATCTTCTGCATCTGTCTTCTTAATAAGCACACAGAAATGCCATGTAGAACATTGATTCTCAGAGTATTCCTGGAGCATCTTATCAGCATCACCTGGGAACTTGATATGCAAATTCTTAGGCCCTGAATTAGTAGCTAGGAAAAATGAAAAGTTAGGAATCTGTATTTTAATAAAAGCTTCAAGTGATTCTGATGCATGCTCAAATTGAGAGCCACTGCTCTAGAATGTGATACATATTTTCTGGTGAAATAATAAGTTTTAAGCATCGCTAATTCAAACAGCTGCTGCATTAGGTTTTAGTTAATGATCTCCAAACACAGCTGGAAATGAATCCTAGTTACTTCTTATTCTTTTCACTTTACTAGTGAATGGGGCACCAGGTGCAGTTGTTGAAGTCTGAAAATAAGTCAGCTTTGTAGACAGTGCTGGCATCTCTTTCCTGATTTTGAAAATGCTTAAATTTTCTTGGTATATTTGTCTTAACAATCAAAGCACATCTATTGTAATGGCAATTCGGACTTCTAAGAATTGAAGAATTTTCTGAATCTTCTTGCTAATTTAAATGTCAGAATTAATATTTTATCTAGGTTACAAAACTTATTCAACCTTCTTCACATTTTTCTGCATTATCACATCTTTAGTTTCACTTTGAAAAAAGCTGCTAACAGGTTTGTTTTAGTGAAATGCGTTCTATAATAGTAAGGCCCTACTAAAGGCTTGTGAGTTGCAAAATTCATCAAGCCTTCAAAAACCACTTCAAAAGCATAGCAGTAAGATGTGAAGCAAGCATATATGTCTATAACTGCTTTATCAGCAGTATATTAAATACAGTAGCGCCTCTGGAAGTTGACCACCCAAAGGACTGTAACAAATTGGTCAACATATGGAGGCAGTCAAAGGCCTGACTTGTGGGTGTTTAACTTTTTAATTTTTGAAATATATTTGAAGAAAGTTGCAAAGATAGTGTGCATGTGCATGTGCATGTAGTTTGCTTTTTAGCAGTTAAAAGACATTTGTCTTCTGGCCTTCTAATTATTTACCATTTCTCTTCCACAAGAATGTTGTATGAAGCAATTGCAAAATGCTTTTGCAATTCCAAAATAAAATACTTAAAAATTTTTATATTTGTTAAAAAAAATAGGTATTTTTGTGGTATTGTAATGTTGCATTTAATCATGAAGCTCTCCTCCTTCCCATTATAGAAACAGACTAAATCTCAGACAATCAATATTATGTGAAGTACAGGCACTGGAGCCAGAATAACATGGCATGGTAGGTCCCCTGATGTAGGTAATCAGCTGGTGATTACTTAAATTCTTTAAGACTCAGTTTCCTCATGTGTAAATAGAGATAATAATGTGCCACTTAGGCTTGTTTTAAGAATCAAAACATGAGATGATACATACAAAGCACTCAAAACAGTGAGAATCCAATGTTAACTATTGCCACTATTATTGAACATAGGTGATTAGTGTATTTCTCACATTCATAATAAAAAGAAAGTTGTAACTTACAAATTCCCATTTTAAATTAGTATAATTATGAAAAACTTGAAAGCTTGAAAAATCAAGCTTAGCAAGTATACTAAGTAAAATATATTTCATATTCTTTTAACTTAATAATCTTAGCAAAAAAAGAGGGGGTGGGGGAAGGATTATATTGTTTGTTAAATTGATTGGCTATTTTGCAACCACTTTAATAGTCTTATCTAAAAGATCATCTCAGCAGGATTAACCAATATTTTTTAGTGAAGTTTGGGAGGAAAATTTGAATTTTTGGTAATATATTTTCATTATTGTTAAAGATTAATTTATAGTTAATTGTATAATGTGTATGTAAAATATGTATCTGTAGTGGCCTAGAGAAAGTCTTTGTACATGAAGGTGCTCAACAACTATTTGTTAAATTAAGAATAAATGAGTATTTTATAAACAATTGAGGGTTTTATGAACACCTTTGTTTTTAATGATAAACTAGAATGAACTCATAAGATCTCAATATATTATGAATACTCTTATTTTTAACAATTTTTTAAGTGAAACTAACAAAACATGAATCATTTTAAAATGACAATTCACTGACGAATTTATGACTCAATTTACTTCATTCATAGTGTTGTACAACCACCATTTCTACCTGGTTCCAAAACATGTTCATCACTCCAAAGAAAATCCTGTAACCATTAATCAGATCCTCCCTACTCCTCCTTCCCTGTCCCTTGGCAACCACCAATCTGTATTCTGTTTCTATGGATTTCCCTATTTGGGGTATTCATAAAAATGCAGTCATAGAACACATGGCCTTCATATCTGGCTTCTTTCATTTAGCATATTTTTTGAGGTTCATATGGTATCATGAATGAGTACTTTATTCCTTTTCATAGGTCAGTTATTTTCTATTTTATGTATATAGTACCACAATTTGTTTATTCATTCATCTGTTGATGGACATTTGGGTTCTTCCTACCTTTTGAATATAGCGAATAGTGCTGCTATAAACATTTGTAAGTATAATATTTATTCGAGTACCTGTTTACAATTCTGTGGAGTATATACCTAGGAGTAGAATATCTGACTCATCTGGTAATTCTGTATTTAACTTTTTGAGAAACTTTCAAACTTTTTAATCATAGCTACATCACCTTACATTGCTTGTTATTTTTCATTTATTTGTTTTTAATTATAGCCATGTAGTAGTTGTCAAGTGGTATCCTGTTATGATTTTGACTGCATTTTCCTGGTGTCTGTGACGTCGAGGATCATTTTGTGTGTTGAGGATCTTTTTGGTCATTCCTGTGTCTTCTTTGATTTTTGAAAAACTTCTTTTCTAATGTACATGCATTGTGGTATAAATTTTTTTCTCAGTACTGCTTTAACTATATCCTACAAATTTTGATATGCTTTATCTTCATTTTCATTCACTTCATTGTATTTTCCCTTGACACTTCTTTTTTTTTTTGTTTTCTATTTTTTCTTCTGTTTTTTTCTGTATTGTAGCCTATACATTTGTGATGATTCTGAAATAGCCTACATACCATATTCTCTATACAGTTGACCCTTAAACAATGTGAGGGTTAGAGGTACCAACTCCCACACATTTGAAAATCTACATATAACTTTGACTCCGCCTAAACTTAACTATTAATAGCCAAATGTTGACTAGAAGCCTTACTGATACCATAAACAGTCTATTAACACATTTTGTATGCTATATGTGTGATGTACTATATACTTCTGTTAAAGTAACAGAAAAAAGAAAATGTTACTAAGAAACCATAAGGAAGAGAAAATATATTCTTATTCATTAAGTGAAAGTGGATCATGATAAGGATTTTTATCCTGTTATCTTCCCAATTAGTAGGCCGAGGAGGAAGTAGAGGAGTTGGTCTTACTGTCTCTGGGATGGGAGAGGAGGAGAAGGTAGGAGGCAGAAGTAAGCACACTTGGTGTAATTGTTATTGAAAAAATGCATGTGGGCAGCACCTGTGGCTCAGCGAGTAGGGCGCCAACTCCATATACCGAAGGTGACGGGTTCAAACCCCGCTTTGGCCGAACTGCAAAAAACAAAAAAATAGCCAGGCATTGTGGCGAGTGCCTATGTAGTCCCAGCTACTTCGGAGGCTGAGGCAGAAGAATCGCCTAAGCCCAGGAGTTGGCGTTTGCTGTAAGCTGTGTGACACCACGGCACTCTAGAAAGGGTAATAAAGTGAGACCCTGTCTCTACAAAAAAAAAAAAAAAAATCCACGTATAAGTGGACTTGTCCCGTTCAAACTTGTATTGTTCAAGGGTCGACTATAACTTATTACTCAAACATGAAGAAAACATTCCATCAAAGTACTTTGTATTTTAAATACACTGCCTGTGTTCTTTTAAGTGCACTACAAATATGCTGTAACTGATAAACCTTCCTCAGTGATTTAAGAGAACCTCAGAAAAAGCTATACCTGAATATAGAACATCTTTGATAAAAAAAAAAAATCGGAACTATCAAATACTTAGTAAGTAAAGAATATGGTCGTATTGCAAGCACCCTTACTGATTTTAAGTATAATAACTAATGATTTTATAGTATTTACTATCAATAGTAGTTATTGCTATTTAACTGAGATTTGCTTCTATAAATATTATTAATAAAATTGCTCATAATTTTCCATACTACTTGTATCTTTTTATGTAGTGTAGGCTTAACATAATTGTCTTGTATATTTAAGCAAAGTAAAAATACTTGGAGAAATAGGAAATGCATGTAAATGTTATTTAAATGAGGAAGTAGTGATTCTTACATTTGCACCTTTTCATAATTTAAGACATTTTAAAAATTTTGTGAAACATATAGTCTTTATAATTTAATATACATAATGAATCAAGAATAATAATTACTTTAAAAAATGTTTGTTTCCTTAGAGTTTTAGTACCTTAAAAAAAATCCACAGACTAAATAACTTCTTTTAAAATGTAATTTTTAAAAATTTAATAGCTAATTTTCAATATTTAATTTTAATAGCTAATAAACAATACCTAATTATTTAGGTATATAAAAATGTATATGTTGATATAATAATTTTAGAAACAGTATTGCAATTTTTCTTTACTATTTTTTAGTAGATAAAATTATCTATTCCAGAAATAGCACATAAAACCTGCTTTCCCAAATATGTTAATAAAACTTACTCTCTTAATCTTTTATTTTAAAATAAAATATTCAGCATTAAAATAAATTCAGCATTGCTGATTGTAGGTGAATCTTTCAAAGGCAATTTCATGCATATCTGGGCTGTGAGAGGAAACCTCTCTCACTTCTATCAGCAGTTAAGGTGCCAAGAACCCTGTTTTAGTTCCCTGAGTAGAGAAGGAAGGATGTTTGGACATAACATTACCATAATAGTTTTGAACTGTAATGACAGTTTGAGGTTGTGTGGAACATAAGAGTCCCTTAAAATTGTTGAATATAACAATGTTCGTAGATTCATAGGTTGTCAATCAATATTTGTTGAATCTACTCAGACAACTTGCAGATCCTATGTGGATGCTCATTATCATACATTATTCATTGAGTTGTAGGTTCGTTTATAAAGCATGTTGATTTGAAAAATATTATGGTATATGTGTATCAGAAATCTCTCCTGGTTCCTTTTCATTTCTGTTTCTTCTTAGCTTCTTTTATGGATTGTCTTTTTTTTTTTTTTTTTCTGACTGACTTTTAAACACTTGTATTTAAATACTTGTATTTTCTAAGAGTCCATCCTCTCCATGCTACATATTCTAAATTATCTAGGCAGCTTCCTCTATTGCCATGGTTTTCTAAACTGTCTTCTACTTGAACTTTTATTCTCAACTCTAGACCTATTTGCCCAGTTATTTACATAATATCTCCTGGATGTTACATAAGAATCCTGGATCCCAGGCGGTCCAATGATGTGTTCAGTATTAAGCTTATTATCTCTTTCTCCATTCTGAACCCCTCTGCCTGAAAAAAAGATACGTATATTTCCATAAATGTATAACATATTTAACATGTCATATATGTACTTCTCTTCTTCAACTACTAGTTGTAGCAAGCCTGGAACTTTTAATTCAGGTCTTTTGAATACAAATCCTCATCTCAGAGTATACTCTCTTATAACGTAATCTTCTGAATCAAAATTTAAGGTGCATACTTTAACGATATTTGAGGCCTGAACTTGTTGTAATTATATCACATGGCATTTTCGTGTTACCATGTTGTCAGCATTATAGGAGGGAGACTGGTATAATTAAAGGTGGACATATAATGTAAAATTGGAATTATGATAAAAATACAATGAGATATGATTAGTATATGATAAAAATATATATTTTTTAAATATGATTTTACATAACCAGGGAGATCAAATAATGCTTCCCTGGGAAGTGATTGAATTGAAATGTAAAGGTTGAGGAGTTAATCAGGCAGGATTAGGGTGGAGTGTAAGGGAGGCATCAATAGAAGAGAGTTTAAGACAGCAGAGAGCGGGTGAGACAATGTATACAAAAAGCCACCTAATGGGCACAATGTAAGAGTAGATGGCACACCTCCTGGGTGTGGGACACAACTACAACAGGGACCCTACCTAACAAATGCAAACATTGTGACCTAATTATTTGTACCCTTATATTAATCTGAAATAAAAAAGAAAGAAAATGCCCCAAAGATCCGGGGGTGAGGGGTGGGGGGTCTGTGACCAGCTATCCCTGTGCAAAGTAACTTGTAATCTTGTTAGAGATTTTTTTCCCTCTCATTTCTTTCCTCCTTCTCCTTTTTTGTATCCTTATTCTAAAAAAGGATAAACCTTGAAGGATGAACTTAAAGTTTACCTTAAGTGGGAATAATAGCAAAATATCACTGCTTTTCAAACCATATAAGAAATAGTGATTTAAATTAGAGGAACCATGAAATTTAAGGGACAAACAAAGCCAGGATTTACCTATAATGCAGCACCAAAAAGAGAAAGGTTTGGTGGTCTTTCTTTTCTTGTTACCGAAAGTCATTATTAACATTTATGATTACTGTTTTGCTGCATTTTGACAAATGAGGGGAAAACTAAATCCTAAGTAATAAATTTTAAAATTTTCTCTTGCATTGTAACTGATTTCTTTTCTGAGTGCATTTTTTATTGTGAAGTTTAGTATGCCATATAATCTGTCTTTGTGTGTTTGAGTATTAATTCAGGCTATAGAAATTCTATTACTATGTAAAGTGACTTTGAACTGCACTGAAGTACTCTGTGGTCTGTGCTCTATTTGATGATTTTGCTTTTTCTTTTGTTCTTGGTATGCATGTATATTTTCCTTCAAAAGTAATTCTGGGGCAGCGCCTTTGGCTCACTGGCCCCATATACCGAGGGTGGTGGGTTCAAACTTGGCCCTGGCCAAACTGCAACAAAAGTAGCCAGGCTTTGTGGTGGGTGCCTGTAGTCTTAGCTACTGGGGAGGCTGAGAGAAGAGAATTGCCTAAGCCCAAGAGCTGAAGGTTGCTGTGAGCTGTGATGCCACCGTACTCCACCAAGGGCAACAGAGTGAGACTCTGGCTCTAAAAAAAAAAAAGTAATTCTGAAGCTTTGGTCCTCAAAACATTTCTTCAACTGCTCTTACCCAGTTCTTGAATAGGAAAATTATGTTCCAGGCTATAACTGTTTTAGAGGCAACTAGATTGATCCTCTTAAAAACTCAAGTTGATTTACCCATGTTTTCTATATGCCTTGATGCTTTGCTTTTGTTTTATTTTGTTTATTTATGTTTGTACTGAAGTTCAGTGTTCATAACTTCCTTATAGTGTCATTAAAAGCTTAGTTTGTATCTGTTTTTCTTTGCAGAAAGGGCTATTGCAAGACATGAAGTCCGAGAAATTGAGCAGCGACACACAATGGATGGCCCCCGGCAAGATACATCTCTAGATGAGGAAGAGGACATGGTGATCATTTACAACAGAGTTCCCAAAACTGCAAGCACCTCATTTACCAATATCGCCTATGACCTGTGTGCAAAGAATAAATACCATGTTCTTCATATCAATACTACCAAAAATAATCCAGTGATGTCACTGCAAGATCAGGTAATTACTAATTAGGGAATGCATATACGTTTTCTGATACTTCCTCAAATTTTGTATCTCAAGGGGATAAAGTGTTTTAAAGGAATATATGTGGTAATCCTGATGAATCATAAGCCTCTTAGGAGGGAGGACCAACAACTTTTGTTTAATTTTACTTCATAGTATCTGGCACATTTCCTAGCATGTAATATGTATTCAAATATTTGTGAAATAAACGCATTAATGAATAGCCTGAATTTTTGAAGAGAAAATTAATGTTCCTCAGTTATAGTATCTTTTTTTAAAAAAATAAAGTAATTTTGGCAACATACCCTATATACACCCTCTCTCAATTTAAGATAGAGAAATATTTGATGAATCTTGATACTCAATTTTGTGATTAGCTTCCTCATCTTTATGAATTTATATAACTATTAGCTATAAAATCCTAGTGATCAGAGATTATGGCTTCTATCTTCAATATAATCTTGCCTTTTAAATTCTCAAGAAATTTTAGATAAATGAATAGATAATTTTATGGAATGGCTTTAAGAAAAATGAAGGAAAGTATCTTATAAAATCAAGTTTAGAAGCAGTGGCACATACTTCCCCCATACCTGTAGTTCATACTATATTTATAAATAAAGATCTTTCTAAAATGTTAAAAGAGATGGAAATTTGGCCCAGTAAGAAGAAAATATAATGTTTGACATTACTATTTAGGATCAAATACCATGTTGGAGTAGTCTTTTTAGAAAGGCCTTTGAAAGAGTCCTATAGTTAGAATGTTTATCTGTTTGAAAGCAGCTGAACTTGTTTTGTTCCAGAATTGACTGTCATCTTGCTTTGGCATAACTATAATCCTTATAGTGAAGCAAGGGAATAACATTGACACACATAATTAAGATTGGCTTCCTTCCTTGCTAGAGGCTGTTTGTAAAGGCGAATGGTGTGTGGCACATGATCTGCCCGCATAAATCTTGGCAAGATCCTCCAATAATCTTTTTTTTATAAAACCAAAAGTCTGCATCTCTTGGCCAAACCAAATAACTCTTCTGTAAATAAGGAGAAACATGAGCTTTTTTAGCTAAGTGGGTCGTACAAACTTTAATTATATAATATTGTATATCTCAAGAATAAGGATCCTAAATATTCTGTTTTTGTATGACATGGTAGGTTTTAAGTCTTTTTGCTTTTCAAAATATTCCTTGGTTTACAAGCAGCATGTCTTAACACTTACATAATAATTTCATATTTACTCAGTAGTATTTATGGAAAAATAATGGTAACTTGTCTGTTCAGTTTTTGTAGTTATTTTATGTCCAGTATTACAAAGTTTTCTGGCAGCTACAAGATGTCTGGCAATGACATCAACCATTTTTTCATGAAATACAAATCTGCAGAAGCTCACCACATATGACATTTATAGATATCATGTAGTAGTACATTTTCCTAGTTGCGTTTGGATGAGATAAATCTTCTGTTTTTCTTTCAGTAACTTGTTATATATAGAAAAAGAAAACTACAGGAGAAAAGAATAAACACTTTCTTTAAAGCAATTGGATTACACAATGAACAACACTTAAAACATGTTTGTGTGGGGCAGAGTAGAGGACGAGGCTTGACCATTAGTTGACATGCTTAAAAATTTTAGCCGGTGGTTAAAACTCTGATTTTAATTAATAATGGCTTATATATTTTTTCTAATATACTGTATCTATAATTAGAGAGTTCTATGTAAAAACAGTTGTTAAAACAAGTCATACTGTATCCCCTTTTTCATGACACATGTTAGTATTTTTATTTTACTTTCAATTTAGTAAGCTTTATCTAAATATAACATTAAAATGTACTACATGGTCGGGTAGGGTGGCTCACACCTATAATTCTAGCACTCTGGGAGGCTGAGGCAGGAGGATCACTTGAGCTCAGGATTTGAGACCAGACTGAGCAAGAACAAGACAGCGTAATAAAAAACAGAAAAACTAGCTGGGCGTGGTGGTGGGCTCTTGTAGTCCCAGCTACTCAGGAGGCTGAGGCAAGAGTATTACTTGAGCCCAAGAGTTTGAGGTTGCTGTGAGCTATGATGCCACAGGGCCGCTATGCAGGGCAACAGAGTAAGACTTGGTTTCAAAAAAAGAAATTGTAATATATTCTTTGAAAATGATTTTTACAATATTCACTAAAGCCCATTTTATAACATACGTTTAACACCATGTTTTTGTATTTAAAAAATACAAAAATTGAAAGTGTTTGTATACTGTCCTCAGCTATTTAAATGGGAATTAAGTGACCTATTTTGCATTTTTTCCTTTTCTCTAAGAAATAGTTTCTAATCAGTATCTGACTCAAAAGTGACGTAAAAGATGAGCTGTTTCTTAAATCTGCTGTTGTCCCAAGACTCCACATGGGTGTCCAAATTCTTTATTCCCTCACTTTCCAACTGCAGCAGTTTAGTCCACTTGATGTCTGCCTTTAGCCACATGTCTTAACTGGAGATACTTTGTACATACTTTTACCAGCACTATGCTAACTGTTTATGTGCTTAATTATTTCTCTCAAAAATTGTAGAGGTGAAGCTTCAATATGTTTCGTCTGGTGTGAACCCCTTACTGAGTAGCTGTGCATATTCTGCTGTCCTTAGAAGCAGCTGACAACTCTGCTTTAAAATTCTTCGTTTACTCAAAACAAATAAAAAGCAAGGCCACCTCTTTTAAGAAGTTTATTTATAATTTACTTGGGAACATAAAACATGGACATAGGGACTGTGAGGACTGTTAAAAGAAAATATCAATTCATGGTAATTTTACCAAAATGTTTAACCAAAAATATTTCATTCCAGAATGTTCGATCCAGACCTAATTCTAAGGAAACAGACAAATTCACATTGCAGAACATTCCTCAGAACACTATCCTGGACTCTTCTGAAGTCTCTCCTGTCATAACAACCAAAACAATGAGTGAGGAAGGCCAAGCTTCTTTAGACTAGAGGAAACTGGAGACACAGGTTACCAGATATGATGTGTAGTCTGTGATCAAATCCTGATCAAAAATGATCATGTCCTTGTTCAGAGTAACACTTTGGATGAGTGCTCTCGACCTATAATGTGTGTGCTGATTAAAATGCGGGTTTAGATTCAGAAGTACCAAGATGGAGCCTGATAATTCTGAATTTCTACAAAGCTCCCACTTGATGCCAGAATTAATGCTGTTAGTCCTTAAACTGAAGTTAGAATAGCAAAAATCAAGAACATGATTCTTGGTGGGGATATGGAATGATAAATATTATTCCTAAGGTACTTATCTTTAAATTCATGTTTCTATCTCCCCTACAAAATCCAAATTCTTACCTAGGCTAAGAGGCCCATTTTAATTTAGCCCTTGTCCGTTGCTCCACCCTCTTATCCACTAGTCACACTGGCCTTGGGATTCGTTGAATGCACCAACCCTTTCCTATTTTAAGGCCTCTGCACTTATCATTTCTTCTTAAAATATATGTTTCCTGTGTTCTCCTGCAGTTGGCTCTATGTTATCCATTTAAAGTTTCAGCTTAAATGACATCCTCTTAGAAAAACCTTACCTGGCCATCCTGTATATTAAATACCTTTACTGAGTTCTCTGTACCATATCACTTTATATCTAGTACTAATCACCTTAGAAAATTATCTCACATATTGGTTTGTTTACTATCTATCTTTTCCTATATTATAAAATTTTTGAGGTCAGTAAGCTTGTCTGACTTGTTCACCACTGTATCTTGTGCTCACAATATTGCCTGAGACATAGTAGGAGCTTTATAAAATTTTAGTTAAATGAATGATGAGTGGGTGAATATATGAACCAGTTCAGATTCTGTTAGTAGTTCTTAGCTAAGCATGACACCATGATGATAATTACTGGCAGAGGGAGTCCCTCTCTTTTTTTTTTTTTTTTTTAAATTGTAAGGCCTGAATTTTATTCTTAATGCTCTTTTTCTTTCTTTTTCTTTCTTTTTTTTTTTTATTAAATCACAGCTGCATACATTAGTTCAATCAAGGGGTACAATGTGCTGGTTTCATATACAATCTGAAATGTCTTCATCAAACTGTTTAACACAGCCTTCATGGCATTTTCTTTCTTTTTTTTTTTTTTCCAGAGGTAAGATAGAATTTATTTACAGAAAACACTAAAGCTCCTGGTAGAGAGAGAGAACTCAAGTGGGGAGAGAAAAGTTCTCTCCGTTTCTATCCCAGTCTTTCCCCGTCTCCCCCTTTAGGCTTTTAGTCTCAGGGTATACGTAGGTGTATGGGTTCCTTGGCCAGGAAACGAATGAACACAGTCCCTTCCGCCAAGGGCAAGGTGAATGAATGTATCAATGAATGAACACAGTCCTTTCTGCCGGGGCAAAGTGAATGAATGTATCAATTAATGGACAGAGTCCATTCATGGAATTGAGGTCTAGGAAATTCACATGAAATTGACCTAGGCATAGGAAATGGGGGTTCCGTATTTAGTCCTAAGTGTAAAGTGAAGGAGACACCAAGGCACAGGTGTCTCCTCAGCAGTTGTCCGGCCTTTTTGGTTATTGGAGCCTCTGGTGGGGGTTGGAAGTCCCCCTCCTTGCCTGTCATCCAGCCCGCTGGCTCTTCAGCTGGCTGCCGCAGCACCAACACCGCCAAGGAGGAGGCGGCAGTTCCGCCAGCTCCACTGAGCTGGCTAGGGCGCCAAATGTCCTGCATCAACTCTCCCTCTCCGAGTAGAAACTCTAACTGCTGTTAGGGAAAAAGGGCGAAAACTCGATCCTACTGCTTCCTGCTGAATCGGGTGATGATAGAAGGGGGCAGTTAGGGTTTCTCCGGAGGGAGAGTGATATAGGGGTTCATGGACTGGAGCCATCTTTATTGCGTGTGGCTTGATGACATTTCTGGAAAACATAAATCTGATTAGTATAATCAGTAATAGGCAAAGGTAGAGCAGCGTCAGGTCAGAAGCACGTATTCAGTGATGCTAAAAGAAAACCATATTAGGATTTTTCTTGCTGTTTCCTAAATGATAACTTCAAACTTTCTTTTGGCTCACAAGTGAAGGTGGTCTGTGGTTGGCTATCTTCAGTGTCTGCCTCTGTAGAAGATGGAGGGTTCCAGGATCTTACTCGTGAATGATGTATGCAGGAATCGACTCCTATAACTTTAACAGCTGTAGAAGAAGACAAGATAACAGGAAAGGGAACTTCCCAAGTTGGGGTTAGGGAAAGTGAATTAGAGGGAAGAGTTTTGATCATGACTAGATCTCCAGGAGAGAAAAGTTCCTGTTTTAGTTAGTATGTCCCTCCTCAAAAGGGGAGCAGGACTTTCAGGCATGATTAGGGAGGCATGAGAGAACAGTAAGTCATCCCAATTGCAGCTTAAAGGCTGGGAGAGAAATTTGGTAACTGGATTTCCAGACACCCCCTGTATAATTATGGATTTGGGAGATAAAAGACCAGGGGTAGAAAGAAGTACAGAAAAGGTTGCTCCAGTGTCCAAAAGAAATTTTATCTTCTGGCGCTCCACTATAAGGTAAACCTGGGGCTCTTGAGGGGTGATGACACAAGCTGGAGCCATGAGAATTTGCCCCAGGCACCCTCAGTCCAGTTTGGGCTCCAATTAGGTTACTGTCCCAGGAGGCCTTCGCCTCTGGGGACAGGCCACCCTCCAGTGGTCACCCTTGCATTCTGGACAGGGGCCAGGTGGCTTGCCCAGCCAGTGGTGCTGCTGGGGGCAGTCTTTTCTGAAGTGGCCAGTCTGACCACATTGGAAGCACTTGTTTTTTGCTTCTCTGGTTTCCCTCTGCCCCTGAAGGTTGCTCATTTGTCAGAGTGCCATTACTAGAGCTGTCATTCTTTTCTGTTCCTTTCTCTCTTTTTCCTCCTTTATCTCCAGATCCTGTTTACAAAAGACTTTAGTGGCCATTTTAAGAAGATTCTCCAGGTTATGGTCTGGGACTCTAGCCAATTTCTGGAGTTTTCTTTGAATGTCTGGGGCCACTTGAGGGATAAATTTGTCTTTTAAAATAATCTGACCGTCTATGGAGTGAGGTGTGAATTGGGTGTGTTTTCTCATTGCCTCCCTAAGCCTCGCTCTCTCTCTTTTTTTCTTTATTATTAAATCATAGCTGAGTACATTAGTGCAATCAAGGGGTACAATGTGCAGGTTTCATATGCAATCTGAAATGTTTTCATCAAACTGTTTAACATAGCCTTCATGGCATTTTCTTAGT
>CAUYON010044836.1:0-10131 GCA_963573935.1 Arctocebus calabarensis
ATAGTGATCAAGGAAATGCCATGAAGGATATCTGTAACAGTATGATCAAAATATTTCTGAATGTATATGAATCGTGCCCTGTGATTGCACCAATGTACATAATTATGATTCAATAAAATTATTAAAAAAAAAAAAGTAAAAGAAAAAAAATCCAATGGTATACAAACGATAAAAGAGCACATTAAAAGATGCTCCCTATTTTTAGTACTTAGTAAATGCAAACCAAATCTGCAATGAACTATGACTTTGTACCCACTACTATGGCTACAATAACAGCAAGAAAACTCAGAAATTAACTAGTGTTGGCAAGGATTTGGGAAAAAACTGGAATTCTAGTTTATTTTTGGTGAAAATATAAAATTATTCAGATGGTATGGAAAATACTTTGGCAGTTTCTGAAAAAGATAAGCACAGGACTATCATATGACCCTAAAATCTCCTCCTAGATAGATATTCAAATGAACTGAAAGAAGGAACTAAAGAAATTACACATACACATGGATCACAGCTATACTATTCCCAATATTCAAGAGGTAGAAACAGCTCAAATGTTCATCAAGAGATTAATGGATAAACAAAATGTGACAAACCCATACAATGGATAGATATTATTCAGCAATAAAAAAGACAGAAGAATTGAAACAGGCTATAATATGAATGGGCCTTGAAAACACAATGCTAAATGAAAGAATCCAGATTCAAAAAGTCACATGTTGTATAATAACTTTTATATGAAATGTACAGAATAGATACATTCCTAGAGACAGAATGTATATTGGTGCTTGCCAGGGGCTGACAAAAGGGACATTGGGAAAAATTGCGTAATGAGTAAAAGATGTTACTTTGGAGTAAAGGAATTGTTTTTGAACTAGATATTGGTGGTGGTTGCATACCATTATGAACGTAAACAGTTTTATGTTATGTGAATTTAATTTCAGTAAAATTATCAAAAAATAAGAATAAGAAATACTAAGTTCCAACTCTTAGTACTTGCAAATATATGTTTATAAGGAAACAGGGTCATTTCTGATGCAATAAAGTTAAAACGAGGTCATACTGGTTTAAGGTGGGCCTTAGTCCAAAGACTGATGTATTTCTTAAGGGGAAAATCTGAATATAGACACAATATAGGCGATGTGAAGACTGGGGCAAAGATTGCAGTAAAAGAAGTTGTACACCGAGAACACAAAGGATTGATGAAAACCACAAAAAGCTGGAAAGAAATAAAGAATTCTCTCCTGGGTGACGCCTGTGGCTCAAAGGAGTAGGGCACCAGTCCCATATACTGGAGTAGTGGTTCAAACCTGGCCCCAGCCAAAAAAAAAAAAGAATTCTGTCCCAGATCCTACAGAGGGAACATGGACTTTCAGACACCTAGATTTCAGAATTTTAGCCATTAGAATTGTGAGAAGATAAATTTCTATTGTTTTAAGCCATTCAGCAGCTTGTGGTAATCTGTTACAGCAGTCCTACGAAACGAATACAGACCTGATATATTCCTTAGAGACCACAAGATATAAGCTTCATGTTAAGGATAGCAAAGTAATGAGCCAGACAGGCCTGGGCCTTCCTGTTTACTATATACATAATGCATATCTGTGTTGAAAGAATATGGATTTAGACATCATTAGAAACAAACCATTGTATAAAATTTGAGGAGTGTACAGAAAATATTTATAATGGAAAATTTAATGAGAAATTTATAATGGAAAATTTCTAAGACATGAAAGGCCAAGTTCTTAAAGTATGAATTAAGCTCATAATTAAACTTAAATTACAACTTTTAAAAAAGTGCAATGAAAACAAGTCATGCCACTGTGAAATGCACATAAGTGAAAAAAAATTACAGGCATCACAACATACAGATGGCAAGCTTACAAAAGATTGTCTTTCTAGCATCATGAAAATTATATGTCTTGAATGAAAATTAGCTACTGCAAATGTAAGTTTCACCAGTAACACAACTCCTCAGAATGTTAAATACACAACTAAGAATGTATAGGAAAAGGCATATGAATATTAAATTTTTGTGATGTCTCCCATTTTCACAAAAAATGTGAAAATAAATGCAAAATAAAAACTTCTCTGAATTCGTAATTAATGAAATTGAATCAATATTGTTTAATTCAATGTTTTTGGTTCAAATTATTAGTATGAATTGCTAGTTACATATACAATCTGTGAAGTGCATTATAAAACAGTATGGGAAATGAAAAAGACAATGCTAGAATACCAGAATGCTACAGATATCTCAGGAAGAGTTAGCCTAAATATAAAAAAGCATTATGCAAATATTCTATCCATATTTGGAAGAAAGTGAATTTGTAAGCAGATGAGCTCCTTGTCATCAAGCTACATGGGTCTGTATCTTCTTAGGCAGTTCACCTAGGGCTTTAGACCACCCTCACTGGGCTCCAAAGTTTCCTTTCCCCTAACACAGTGGTTCTCTACCTTCCTAATGCCATGACCCTTTAATACAGTTCCTCATGTTGTGGTGACCCCCAACCATAAGTAGCAACAGAAATAATTTTATGGTTGGGGATCACCACAACATGAGGAAATGTATTAAAAGGTCGTGACATTAGGAGGAAGGTTGAGAACCACTGCCCTAACAGAAGTCAGTGCAATCACTTCTACTAGAACAGGGGTTTATTACCTGATGTCTATGGACTTAGGTGGGAAAAATTCCTTCTTTATTTTTACTAACATTTAACAGAAATTCACCCCTTCCTTCTATCACAAATAGAGACCAAGACTGTTAGAAGTAGCTATGAATTTCTCACCAACAGAAATGACATATTTTTCATATTACATTATGATTATTGAAGATGTCTTCAAATTGTTCATATTTAGACCAGGGGCTTTATCCTGTCATGTAATTCAATAAATAAAATAGTTCACATATATTATACTATCAAATATTTGGTTTTTCTGCTTAGATATTTCAGAATGGGTGACTCTACAGATTACTCAGTAGCTATTTCACCTACCATGAAGGTAACAAATGTTCTGTTTATACACAAATAACATTTATCCATCTGGCTTATGAAATTTACTATTTCCTTGGAATTCAGTTGATAAGTATCAATAATTTGTTCATTATTATATAATGTTGAATTAAATGACTTCTCCAGTAAAAAATGACACTGCTTGAATAAATTTCTTCCACAATTACCTTAACTTGTAAAATGAGGATGTTTTGTAGGCTCGCTATGATAGCTTGCTGTGATAGTTAAATAGGATAATGTATATCCAGGGTAGTATTTTAATGTAGTGTAAATATGGAAAAATATGATAGTTATTGTTAAGTATCTGGTTATATTGTACACCTGTTTCAAATTAAAAGTAATTCGTGACTTCTCCTTAGATTGATATAACTATGTTTCCTCAAATTAGCAGATCAAAAGTAAATTTCTAAGACATGAAAGGCCAAGTTCTTAAAGTATGAATTAAGCTCATAATTAAACTTTGCCAATATTTTAGAAGCAAAAGTACCAAAAAGATTTAGGAGGACCAGTATTTGCAGATATATATT
Organism: Arctocebus calabarensis; assembly: GCA_963573935.1. Taxonomy (NCBI): domain Eukaryota; kingdom Metazoa; phylum Chordata; class Mammalia; order Primates; family Lorisidae; genus Arctocebus; species Arctocebus calabarensis. The sequence continues at coordinate 3,536 of CAUYON010044836.1, forward strand.
TTGGTATGTAATTAATTCAAATTCTGATCCTCTAAAATTCAGATTTTTAATTATTCTCTGTCTTCCCATCAAAGAAATGCCCACAATGTTGTTTTAGAAAAGAAAATTTCTTCTGAACCTTTTAACCACGTTTTCAGGATCCCACCATAGTTATAAATAGTTTTGTTGGGTAAGAAACTTTCAAGTAAAGCTAAAAAAAAACCCTAAGGTTTTCATGATGCCAATTGTGTAAAATAAATCCTGGCTTCCAAAGGCAATATTGGAAGGCAATTTATTTAAACTTTCACAAGACCCAGATCTCTGTTGGCAGGAATTCAATTTATTTATCTTTGTATTATCAGGACCTAGAACAATATATGGCACAGAATGCTTAATAAATGTGTGTTGAACAAATTAACTTTGATTACTAAAGAAAATGGAAAACAGTCATGAATTCCCTTTAGAAAACAATGTTTGAAACACACAGATATAGGAAGGTGGGTAGTCAGAAAACTCTAGACACGCAGAGAGCTAGCCACAGGAAATTGGATTTGGGTTCAGATGTATCATACATTGGTGCAAAATCTCTATATCAGCTGGGAACTGAAGAGGCAGGAAACTTAAAACGAGATGCCGCTAGACAGTAAGTGAAGGGAGGTGGGAGAATAGAGGGAAAAACATAGTTTTGCGTTCTTTCTTTGTAAAAGCACTACACTTTGGATGCTGTCTTATGGATTCTTCAAACAACTTGCTTCCCCAAGGCTGGAAAAAAAAAAAAGGAAATATGGAAAGAAGATAGGGGGAACAAAACCCTAAAGTATCAAATGACACCCTGCATATGTCTTAGTTGTCTGGGCTAGAAACATGAGAGAAAATCTGAGCAGGGTCTTAAATGGCACCAGAAGATCCTTAGTCCTTCCTTTTCATTTTATACTATCTCATTGCATAGTGCCTGATGTCACCCCCCTTTCATAAAGTCACAAAGTATAAGCTTTTATTTTAATTAGCTGATAAAAATATTTACTTTTGAGTCTACTACTTCCACTATTTCAGCAATACACACAAAAGTATCTGATTCTTTTATTCTTCCAGCAAACACCAACTCCAACCATCACCAGTAAAATACTTGGATCCCCTTGCCTACAATTTTCCAATTGATTATTCACCTGCCATATAATTGGAAAGGTAGAATCTGCAACCTTTAGAAATATCTCCCCTTTGTCTAAGTCTAGGTACTTTCTGTAGTACCCAGAATTCGGACTATGACAGTCTCTACCCACTCTCTCTTAGGTAGCAGGGTATAATGGTCCTGCCTTAGTAGAGATGGTCTATTTCTCTGCTCAGCGCCAATCTTATGATTACATAGATTTTTTTCATCACTTCTGTCTAGGAAGGTAACTCGTATCCTTTTTTTTTTTTTTTTTTTTTTTTTTTTATTCCTGGCATTTTCTAGCCCTAACCATGCAGCATTTAGTCTCTGGATCACCAAAAGACATTCTCCATCCCAATATATCCTGATAGGAAATAGCCACTCTAACAACATTCTGAAAATAATGAACCACACATTATACCTTGAGCCTTCAGGCTGTGATAAATACTCCCTTTTAAGAGCAGTAATTGCTGTCATATATATTATTCAATTTGTTTTATCTTAAGCTTAAGCATTTGGATTCTGTTGAAACTATTACATTATTGCTTCAATTGACTGCTTTATTTCTATATCTATTCATTTGTCAAGCTACATATACTTCCATTCCCTGGGAACTAGAATGGTTGCCTTTGGGCCTTACTTATATCTTGCTTACAGCGATTGTGATGGTTTAATTTTACGTATTGAATGGGCCATGTAGTGCCCAGATAATTGATCAAACATTACTCTTGGTATTTCTTTGAGGGTGTTTTTGGTCTGGATTAGTATTTAAATCAGCAGACTGAGTAAAATAGATGGCTCTCCCTGATGTTGGTGGGCTTCATATAATCAGGTGATAGCCTACATAGAAAAAAAAATGTTTAAGTAACAAAAGAAAAAACTCCTCCTGCCTAACTGCCTTTGGACTAGGATATCAGCATTTTATTTCTTTCAAAGTGAAACTTAACAGCATTGACTTTCCTGTTCCTCAAGCAGTCAGGCTTGGACTCAATCTACACTATCAACTCTGCTGACTCTCTGATTGCTGACTCACCCTACAGATCTTAGGACTGGCCAGCTTCCATAATCACATGAGCCAGTTCTTTTTTTTTTTTAATTAAATCATAGCTGTTTACATTAGTGCAATCAAGAGGTAAAATGTTCTGGTTTCATATACAATCCAAAATATTTTCATCAAACTGTTTAACATAGACTTCGTGGTGTTTTCTTAGTTATTGTATAAAGACATTTGTATTCTGCATTTAGTAAGTTTCACCTGTACCCTTCTAAGATGCACCATAGGTATGGTCCCCCCAATTACCCTCCCTCCACCCAACCTCCCCCCCCTTTCCCCTTTAATGCGTTCCCTTTGGAAGGATGTTTGGAGAATACTTAGAGATCTAAAAATAGACCTGCCATTCGATCCTATAATTCCTTTACTAGGTATATACCCAGAAGACCAAAAATCACATTATAAAAAAGATCTGTAACAGAATGTTTATTGCAGCCCAATTCATAATTGCTAAGTCATGGAAAAAGCCCAAATGCCCATCAACCCACGAATGGATTAATAAATTGTGGTACATGTATAACATGGAATATTATGGAGCCAGTTCTTTATAATAAATCTCTGTGTTTGTGTGTTTTTCCCTCTTGCTCGTATTTTCACTCTCTGTCACTTTTCTCTTTTAGTTCTGTTTCTCCAGAGAACTCTAACTAATATACCTATATTTTCTATACTTTGTCAGAGAAGTCAGTGTGTTGGCCCCCAAATACTGTGGCTTTTTCCCTAATGTTCACTCAGACTATTAAGAAGAGCTCTGCTTTCCTCCATTCCTGGGGGGCTTCAATGCCAGAGGCCTGACTTACATGATTGTAAATAGTGGCTTCCTTATTTCAATCAAGTTGGGTGTGTCACTGTCTGTGTCACCACCTTTTCCACACAGGCTTCTAAAACAGTAGAGATCACATTATTACGATAAGTAAAAAGTCAAAAGCACCAAATGAACAGAGATGATAATGAAAAGGTAAAAGTCATGAATCTTTATGTAGTTGAATATGCTTGAACTAAAATAGATGATGTAAAAATAATTCAAAAATATAACCAAAAATTGACAAAAGCATTATTCTAGTATAATACTTTAACATATCTATCTCAGTCATTTTCTGAATAATGAAGCAATTATTAAAATTGCATAGTATTAATGTTAATAAGGTTAGTGTAATATCTGTACAGCATGTTAGAATACAAAGAAATAGAAAACATAGCTTTCTTCACAGGCATTGATGGATAATTTACCAAAATTGATCAATATTGATATAGAATAATTCCTCACTTTAATAATTTCTAAATTCCAAAATTGTGTATGGCATATCATATTATCCATATGAAATAAAAACATAAGCAAATAACAAAATGAAACTTGTATTTTAAAAATACTATACATATTTTCATATAGTGATTAAAAGGCCATGAAGGCTATGTTAAATAGTTCAATGAAAATATTTCAGAATGTATATAAAGTCATAAAGCCTTTTGTGATTTTGTGCCCCATGATTGCACCAATGTACACAATTATATTTAATAAAAATTTAAAAAAAATAAAAAGATAGCCCAGGGCGATAACCATTGGAGAAAGTCACTAAGTTGAACCTTAAAGATGGGAACTCAGGGCGAAAACCATCATGGTGTCAGGACATCGTCACTAAGTTTAAGCTTATAGAAGGTAACCCATGGTGACAACCATCGTGATGTCAGGAGGACATCACTAAGGATAACCTTAAATATGTTAACCCAGGCTGACACCTATCAAGACATCAAAAGTTCAGGAGGCATTCACTAAGTTTCAGCAAAATATGGTTACCAGGGTGGCAACACCCATGTTGATCTCAGGAGGAAGTCACTAAGTTTATGCTTAATCACAGTAACCGAGGGTGACACCCATGGTGATGGCAGAAGGTCAGGAGGGAATCACTAATGTTAAGCTTAAAGTTGGTAACCCAGGGCAACACCCCTTGTGATGTTAGGAGAAAGTTACTAAGGTTAAGCTTAAGAACGGTAATCCATTGTGATGTTAGGATGATGACACTAAGGACGGTAACCCAGGATGACAACCATGGTGGTGTCAGGAGGACATAATTAAAATTAAATTGACAGATGAGAACCTAGGGCAACACTCATCGTGGTGTCAGGAGGACATCACTAAGGTTAAGCTTAATGGCAGTAACCCAGTGCGACACCCATTGTTGTGTCTGGAAGACGTCACTATGGTTAAACCTAAAGATGGTAACCCAGGTCAAAACCCCTTGTGATGTCAAAAGGAAGTTACTAAATTTAAGCTTAAAGAGGTTAACCCAGGGCAAAATCCATTGTGATGTCAGGAGGAAAATGGACACCCAGCTCAAAACCCACAGTGGTTCCAGGAGTAACTCATTAAGTTAAGCTTAAACATGGTAACACAGGGCAACATTCATTGTAATGTAATGGGAAAGATTGTAACACAGAGCAGCACCCATTGTGATGTCAATAGGAAGTCACTAAGGTGAGTCTTAAAGATTGTAACCCAGGGCAACACCCAGTGTCACGTCAGGAAGACATCACTAAGTTATAAGCTTAAAGATGGCAACCCAAGGCAACAATTGTGATGTCAGGATGAAATGACTAAGGTTAAGCTTAAAGATAGTAACTCAGGGAAATATTCATTGTGATGTCAGGAGTAAATCACTAAGGTTAAGATAAAAGATGGTAACACAGGGCCACAACCATTGTGTGTTTTGGGAGGACATCACTAAAGTTAAGCTTAAAGAAGTTAAAAGTTTATTATGTGTACCATGGAATATTATACAGCCTTAAAGAAAGATAGTGACTTTACCTCTGTCATGTTTACATGGATGGAGCTGGAACACATTCCTCTTCGCAAAGTATCTAAAGAATGGAAGAAAATGTATTCAATGTATACAACTCTACTATGAAGCTAATTTATACCTTTCATATGAAGGCTATAATCCAATTATAGCACAAGAAGATGGGGAAAGGGGTAAGGGAGGGATGGGGAGGTGGAGGGTGGGTGCACAGAGGGTAAATGGTGGGATCACAATTATGGTGCATCCGAGAAGGGACAGGTGAAACCTATTCAGTTCAGAAAACAAATGTTTTCTTTCTTTCTTTTTTTTTTTTTTGGAGACAGAGCCTCAAATTTTCACCTGGATACAGTGCTCTGGCATCACAGCTCACAGCAACCTCCAATTCCTGGGCTCAAGCAAGTCTCTTGCCTCCGCCTCCCAAGTAGTTGAGACTACAGGCACCCGCCACAACACCCGGCCATTTTTTGATTGCAGCCATCATTGTTGTTTGGCATGCCCAGGGGCTGAATTCTAACCCACCAGCTCAGGTGTATGTGGCTGGCACCTTAGCCCATTGAGCCACAGATGCCCAGCCAGAACACAAATGGTTTCCCATGATAATTGAGAAAATCCCATGAAGGTTATGTCGAACAGTTGGATGAAAATATTTCAGAGTGTATATGAAGCCCACACACTGTACCCCATGATTGTACTAATGTACACAGCTATGATTTAATAAAAAATAATAATTTAAAAAGATTCTAAAAGCAGCCAGATGCAAGGAATCCATTACATACAAGGGGAAGAATATTAGAATTACTGCAGATCTCTCTGCTCAAACATTCCAAGCGAGAAGGGAGTGGACCCCACCATTAACCTCCTAAAACAAAATAACTTTCAACCCAGGATCCTCTATCCTGCCAAACTAAGTTTCTTTTATGATGGAGAAATTAAATACTTTAACAACATCCATATGTTGAAGAAATGTGCTATAACCAAATCAGCTCTCCAGGATATCCTCAGACCTATCCTCCATAAAGACCAGCACAAACCCCACCATAAAAGCAATTCAAGCAGATACTTTGAACCTCACACTGAAATTTATAATGGCGAATTCCTTGTCCTTAGTTTCTATAAATGTGAATGGGTTAAACGGCCCTCTAAAGACACACAGGCTGGCTGACTGGATACAGAAACTTAAACCAGATATCTGTTGTATACCAGAGTCACACCTCACCTTAAAAGATAAATCTAGACTCAAGGTGAAGGGATGGACATCCATATTTCAGGCAAATGGAAAACAGAAAAGAGCTGGTGTTGCAATCTTATTCGCAAATACAATAGGCTTTAAACCAACCAAAGTGAGTAAAGATAAAGATGGACATTTTATATTTGTTAAAGGTAATACACAAAATGAGCTCTCAATTATTAATATTTATGCACCCAATCAGAATGCACCTCAATTTATAAGACAAACTCTAACAGACATGAGCAACTTAATCTCCTCCACAACTGTAGTTGTTGGAGACTTTAACACCCCTCTAACAGTCTTAGACAGATCCTCCAAAAGGAAGCTAAACAAAGATATCATAGATTTAAATTTAACCATCCAACACTTGGACTTAACTGACATCTACAGAACATT
>CAUYON010044843.1:0-14594 GCA_963573935.1 Arctocebus calabarensis
TATATAGTGATCAAGAAAATGCCATGAAGGCTATCTGTAACAGTACGATCAAAACATTTCTGAATGTATATGAATCGTGCCCTATGATTGCACCAATGTACAGAATTATGATTCAATAAAATTATAAAAAAAAAAATTCAACTTCAGCTGCGTGCTATTTAGTGCATATATGAGGATGGTCTGCGCAACATACATCCATTCACTGGTTGCCAAAGTTATCATTTCCCACAGCGCAGGTTCTTTCCTACAAGATGTTCTTTGGTTTTATGAGGACAAGGGCTTCCATATTTGAGTTAATTGAGGAACACTAATTTCATTATAGCAAGACTTCTTAATTATGCTTAATAACTCTTATGCTGACCAATACTTAGATGAACCAAGAGGCATTCTTCAATCTTATTGGATCAAGATAATGTTTTTGCAGAATATTTTAGGGGGCATTGTTTTGAAGAAAAATTATGAGAAACACTGAGACATCTCTAACCTTTTATCTTTCTATCAATTTAAAATCACCACAAATGTCAGGAGATTACCAAGGAAAAAGAGAGCCACTGATTCCTTGGGTAGTCAGTTGTATTATGCTACAGTTTGCTTCCCCTTGAAGGAAGATCATATGAATTACAGTTTTGCATGTGTGATAAGAACTACCAAAGGAAACAATGTGTATTATGCAAATGATACTTTGTATCCCAGGATAATGTGGCACATTACCTTTAATATAGCACCCAAAGAATTTGTTTCCTGTAAATGAATAATGTAAGTTTATAATCTCATTTTCTTTTAATTGACTGATAGGGATCTCAGAACTTTATTTATTATTCTGATATACTATTTTATTCTTTTCTCTTATCACCTATGTTGAAGAACCCCAATGACTATATAACTAGCTGGCTATCTTCTTGGGTAAAGTGCTGTTCACATATTTTGCTGTACTTTCAGCAGGGATGCCTATCTTCTAACTTCTTTGTAAATGTTCTTTAGACACCTTGGGGAAGAGGTTTTTATACAATGCATTTTAAGGAAATGTCTTCTCCTGCCCTATTTCTCACTTTTTACTCTCTTGATGGTATATCTGGATGAAAATTATTTCTGAATTTTAATGACACCCAATTTATCCAATTTATCAAAATTTTTTCTTTAGCATCAGTGACTTGAGGCCTGTTTACAAAAGCTTTTCCTGCCCAAAGTTCTTGTAGACACTCTTCTGCATCATCTCCTGGAAGCTACCTCTCTACCAAGAATTGACTTTATGTACAGCATCTGGTAGGACCAAGTTTCTTATTGTCCATGTGGATATCCAATTGGTCTGAGAAATATTTGTCCCAATACCCATCTTTTTCTCACAGCAGTTTTATTTTTGTCTTAACTCAGTTGGCCTACATAGGCACATGATTTCTGGGTTCTGTTCTATTTCACTGGTTTATTTTTCTGTCCTTGTGTAATACCACATTGTCTCAACACTTAATTCTTAATATGTGACATTTTGTAATTTACCTTGTCTTAACCATTGCTTTATAGAGTGTTTGGCATTTCTCCAGCTTTGTTCTACATCGCAGGTCTCAGCCTCAGCACTAGTGACATTTGGGGCTGGACATGTCTCCATGGGGGGGAGGCTGCCCTGTGTGCCGACTTCTCTGTGACTGGTCCCTCAAATCCCAACTGCCTCAGTTGCTCTTAGATGGCCTCAAACTGTTCGGTCTTGTCCTTTCATATTTTATTCAGCTTTAATAATTGGCCCCGGGGGTGATGCCTCATACGCAGTGAGTAGGGCGCCGGCCCCATATACCGAAGGTGGCAGGTTCAAACCCGGCCCCGGCTGAACTGCAAAACAAAAAAATAGCTGGGTTGTGGCGGGCGCCTGTAGTCCCAGCTACTCGGGAAGCTGAGCCAAGAGAGTCACCTAAACCCAGGAGTTGGAGGTTGCTGTGAGCTGTGTGGCGCCACCTCACTCTACCCAGGGCCATAGAGTGAGACTCTGTCTCTACAAAAAAAAAGAAAAAAAAAAATTGGTCCTCACAGGAGAATTGACTTGATAAAAGCTCCTGCCTAAATACCTAAAAGCATAGTTCTAGAACAGATTATTATTAACTTTTTGGCTAAGACAAACTTGGCTTAAGTGATTCCAGTTTGTCTCTGACTTTTCCTAAATGTTATAAGAACACATACAAATATGAATAAAAAGATGAGTAAAGTATAGAGAAAATAATAGAATCATTTAACAGAACTTTAAGGAATAATATATATAATCATATGGATACAATCTGAATAGTTACAAAAATGTAACATATTCTTCTAGTTATTGGCAAAACGAGTACCTGCTTTCCCCCAATCAGTCCACTTAATGATACACTGAAAACACAGGAAAGTATTAAAGAAAGTTCTGTAAAAACTGAGTACGGAACTTTCCTATTTATCAAAATGAACATTCATTTGAGTTAGCAGCCTGCTTTATGCTGTAACAAAATTTAGGTGATATAATCATCACAATAAAATATTTCCAAAAAGGAAGTAATTAATACAACTTCTTACAGATGTCTTCAAAATTTTTTTCCCATTTCCATTCCAAGAGGGATCTTTTAAATCTAAATGCTACAGTAATTAAAAAAAAAGTTCTCTCTTTTTATGATAACTAGATTATAAATAATCCTCTTAACATCCATTGGGAGATGAAGGCGTCAATATGGGGAATTTAAAGCCTCAAACTATAATCCTATTCCAGAATAAATTTCTATTTTAAAAACTCACATACTTACTACAATATTTGTTTTGTTTTTGAATGTTTGGAAAATGCAAATTTAACTTTCTTAAAGAAGAATATTTAAAGGATCTTCATCAGATATATCGCTTAGAGCTAATGGAAATATTTGACATATTAAGGGCTCATTTTCTTTCCTTTTTTTTTTTCTTTTTTTTTTGTAGTGACACTTTGTCACCCTCAGTAGAGTGCTGTGGCGTCACACAGCTCACAACAACCGCCAACTCCTGGGGTTAGGCAATTCTCTTGCCTCAGCCTCCTGAGTAGCTGGGACTACAGGCGCCTGCCACAACGCCCGGCTATTTTTTGTTGTTGTTGCAGTTTGGCAGGGGCCGGTTTTGAACCCACCATCTTCGGTATAAGGGGCCGGCGTCCTGCCCACTGAGCCACAGGCGCCGCCCTAAGTGCTCTTTTTCTCACCAGGTTTATCAATCAATGTCTGTCAATAAACTTGCAGGTATGCTAGTAATCCTAGGCAATAAAGACTTTCCTATAGTTTCATGTGAACAAATTTCTAATTTTCTCCCAAAATAAGCATTCAGCCATGCCACAAATTCCTCTAATATTCTTCAGAGAATATTTTCTATCTCTGGTTTCTAAATTTTGACAAACTATGTATTGCAACATTAACACATTAGTTGGTGCTGCTCTGGCCCCATGACCATGATAAAACCTCACATATTTTATAATTTCACTGAGCTCAGTGATAAAACAGCAAACTCAAAGCTGTTGGATATTTGATGAAGCAGTGACCCATCCACAGCACAGGCCCTGAAGAAACACTGTCATTAACACCCTCGCCGTGTCCCCCTCCTGGCACACTGTCTTGAACTGACACTGTTATCACATCATCCCACAGATTTCTCATGTAAACGGGGAAATGGATACACAGGAGGCCGTACCAGAAGGGGCTCATCAGGGGCACTGGTGGAGAGCTCAGCAGACGACGTGCGGACAGTGCTGAGCCCGGTGAGGGAAACATTCGAGAGCCTTCTCCGCCTCACACCACTGCAATTGTTGGGGATTTTAAAAGCACATCTCTTATGGTAATTCAGTCCACATCCTGGAAAGACAAAATAAAAATAACTTTTGTTCAATCATAAACTAAAAGGCTATCTCAATATTAGTTGTAAAGTATACATTTCATAAAATAGTGCTGCTTGCATTTTTCTTGAAGCTATTTAGACATTCAAATTTTCACTTGAGCTTTTTCTGATTTTCTTTTCCAATTTGGACATAGATTTTGAATTCTGATCATATGGGACAAACTCTGCAACTATGCTAGTTATCATTTTTTAAAACATGTGTGACATAATGGGATTTGGGCTTTGATGGATCTAACAACACAACTCCCAATAGGTTGTGTCAGCCATTTTTGGCTGCCCCAAGTTCAAATGTGAATGGACACAGAAGGGAACATTAATCAAAATGCATCACACCTCTTGGGCTACATTGGTTTGAATCCTGGCTCCACAACTGGCTTGTCTACAAGGCCTTGAGCAGATTACTTCACCTCCGTTCCCCTGTCTGTAAGACGGAGATAACAATAACGTAAAATATCTCACATGATAGTTTCCATGGTGGTAGGTGAGTGATCAATAATTGGAAGCAGGTTTCCCACTTAGGGAAGTATCATTTTCCTTCCAGTATTTCTACTGTTCATATTTCCCATGCAGCTGGAGTTCCCTCCTTAGAATTGATGTATCACATAGCAGGCCACACAAAGTTTCATAAGACTACACTTGAGGCAGAGTTTCATCCATATCACTGACTCCTAACTTCCCTCCTCACAGAAATCCAAAACTTGTGGTTAGCTTATTTACAAGTTGCATCGTAAACATTTGGTCATTTTGGTTAAAGTTCAAACAGTGCTATCTCCCAAACCAAAGAGAATAGGGTATGACTGGGTAAGATTTGATTTACTTATTTATTTTTATTTTTGTATTTTTTTATTATTGTTTCAGGTTAATTTTGACAGGGTCAGATTTTAAGATGATATCATGTTGTTTCAGCACCTTGAATTCTTCAATTCAAGGAGTTCTTTCCATGGGCATGATAAAACTGTGATATTGGTAGAGAAATGCAGGTACAATTTCAAGTTTACCACTCAACAGCTGAATGCCCTTGGATGGTTTGACTAACCTCGTGAAACTCTGCCCATTTCAACAAATGTGGTGAATCCCTATAATTCCCATTTCTGGCTTACTTTAGATGCAAATTTTATTTTTACTCTGTTGCTTAAACATCCAGCACAATACAGGAGAGAAACACATCCACAGGATAAAGGCGGAAAGATGTGAGAATCAGGGTTCCCCATTATACTGTGTATTTAGGGAGACCCAGAATTGAAAGAAATGAGCAGAACAGAATCCATGCACCCCCAAATGCCGGGAAGATAATTCTAAGAGAAGGGCACCGTAGGGAGAGCACAGCATAAGCAGACAGCTCCAGCAGGCGTTCAGGTTGGCAGGGCAAGATGACCTAATTTACCTTCACATTTCAGGCCTTGGCGCACCAGCCCCCAGAGCATCTCTCCACAGTGATCGCAGAAAGCGGGAGCTCGGTAGGAATGAACGAAGAGGGCGTGGGGACGAATCTGGAAGTCCTCAAAGGTGGCAGACGCTGTAAAAATAGCGACATTGAAAAATAACTTGGATACCCTGATCTGTAAATGATAAATATGTGAGATAATCAATATGCAAGTGTGGACACAGCAAAGTTGGGGAAGATAAAACGCAACACAGCTCGCACTTTTAGCCCTTAGACTCCATTCTTTGCAGCCACAGTTTTACAGGTCCTAACGCAGCAACCCTTCTTCCTGCCTGGCAGTTTCCAACCATTTTCAAAATAACCGAAATGCTAGAAGAAAAGTATGCATGAAAGGATATCAGCCTGATTCCCAAATACCCAATGTCACTTAAAATATGTTGCTTTTTCACTTCCTTATGTGAACTAGCAAGAGCTTAAAAATAGAGGGGTGGGGGGAGGATGGGTAGAGGGAGGGCAATTAGTGGGAACACACCTACGGTGCATCTTAGCAGGGTACTGGCGAAACTTATTAAAGGTAGAGTATTAATGTCTCTATATAGTGATCAAGGAAATGCCATGAAGGATATCTATAACAGTATGATCAAAATATTTCTGAATGTATATGAATCATGCCCTGTGATTGCACCAATGTACATAATTATGATTCAATAAAATTATTAAAAAAAAAAAGTAAAGCCCAAAACTGTATGTTGAATGAATACAACTATGTAAAAATGAAAGAAAAAGGCCTAGACAGAAATATAAAAAAAAGGCCTAGACAGAAATATAAAAAAATACCATCAATTATCTCAGAGTGCTAAGATTAGTGCTGGAATTTTGCTGCCCCTCTATCCTTTTTGTATATTGTCACCATTTTTGAAAATGAGTGTGTCTTTTTGATTTAGCACAAAAAAAAGAAGAAAAAATACTATTTAATCTAAACAGTATTCCATATCCTCGAATCTCTTCCATTCTAAAGTCCTATTCTTCTCTTTTTATTATCATCTTCTGTTATGTTCAGAAAGAGAACTTGTTCATTCTCTTTTCACCAGGCAGCCTTTATCGAACATATATTAATCATAACACACAAATCTTTTTACCACCATAGCAGTGACAACTGTATATGCACACATATGGATATACATAGTTACATTTTTTTCTACAAATGATTATATAAGATTAACAGAATATACAGACTAAAATAATTACAGTAGTATACATAGTATTTGGGATATATTTACAGATGATATATAGATAAATCCATCTTTTGGTATAGATACCTATATACCACTACAATAGATACATAGGTATCACTATTTTCGACTCTGTTCCTAAAAATGTAGCTACTTAGAGGAAATATGCAAGGAACATATGTAATGCATATGAGTATGCAATAAACAAGATGTAATAAAGCATCCTGAAAACCATAGGCTTAGTATGTTCTAAGGAATTATTGTTTCAGTCACTGGCTTCACCTTACATGAAACTGTTGGCTCAGCTTATTTTGAGCAATGTAAGAATACACGTGCAATTTGTTTTGCCTGGGGCAAAGCTAAGAAAATGCACTCTCCGAAAGTCTCTCATCCTCCCCTCTGGCACATACCTTCTCTAATCTCATTTCAGTCCACCAAAGCCAGCTTCACTTACTCCATGAAGCACATGAAAATGTGGATGGATACCAGGGGGGCAAATGAATGAGCCGAGAGAATTCCCTGATGTCAAGGAGGATTAGAGAAGCAATGGTTGCTGAACTCTGGCCTTTTCAGGGCACACATAAGAAAGGAGGAGATATTTTCCAGCAAAGAAACCCAATCTGCCTGAGCCTATTAATTTCCCTGTTGACCAAATAGATCAAACACAATTCAGAATTATTTCAACAAACCATCTTGACAGGTAAACATTTTGTGCCAGCCAAGGCTCTTTCTGGCTATTGCAGAATAAATTGTGGGAACAATGCTGAAGTAATAGTGGTATGAATCAAACAAAAAAGCAATATTATGCTTGTGTACCCAGCTGCCTAGCTGTCAATGGAGAACGAGAAAATGTGAAGAGCCTAAGCATGCTTTCAATGAAATCCTTCATGTTTTTTTTAACAGATGATGGTTTTCTAGTGCTATTTTTAGCAGCAAAACTTTTCCCCCCTCCGCATTATTCATACATGAAACCTCAATTCATAAAGCGTATAACTTGGAGCATTTCTAGAAAACATGTGAGAGTGGTCCAGCCATTCCAAATAGCCTTTCTGAGTCCTCTCAAAAACTGTCCTGCAATCACAGGATGCAGCAAGATAGACGAAACCCCTACTTCTTCTCTTTTTGTATGAAAGGTCTTTATTGGCAGGAGATGCTGCGGAGCAGCTGTAAGGAGGAGAGGAGAGAGAGAGAGAGGGAAAGAGAAAGAGGGGACAGAGAAAAAGGGGGACAGAGTAGAGAAGAGAGAGAGAAAAGCTGAAACCCCAACTTTTGAAGAATGAGGGCAACCAATTAAAAAAAATGGACTGTCCCAGCTACTTGGGAGGCTGAGGCAAAGAATCACTTAAGTCCAAGAGTTTGAGGTTGCTATGAGGGTGACAGAGAGAGACTCTGTCTCAAAAAAATTATTTAATTAATTTTAAAAAATGGACTGAAAATACCTACATTGATCTTGAAATGTTATATGAAATCCCTTAAGGTACAAAAAGATTCTGTAAGCAAAATTGCCAGTGTCTCGCTGTTGAGGGTCCTTCTACCTCTGTTTTCTCAGCTACACTCTCCTCGTCCTCCTTCAAACTCTGACCCTTTTCCTCAAGGTAAGCACCTCCAGAAGAGAGGACTTGACAGACCAGAATCCTCTTCCCACCACCATCATTGAGTCCTCCCAGCAGACTGCCCTCTCACTGGAACCAATAATTGCAGAGCCTTTGCAATGCACACTGGTGTTTTGCCATCCAGTCTTCATTCACAGTTTTCCCGAGCTTCTCTCCCAAATGCACACACATTCTCTCTCTCCTCTCTCTGTTCAGGGATTCTAAATCTTAAACAGAAGACCTCAAAGAGAAAGGAAGGGCTGACTCATCCCAGGGATGACATCCTGACAAGACCAACCCCTAGCTATTGTAATTTAGATCCCCAGTCCATCACCCCTGGAGAATACAAGAAAAGGGAAAGGGAGGGGAGAGGAGGGGCGAGGATGGGTGGAGGGAGGACAATTAGTGGGATCACACCTACGGTGCATCTTAGCAGGGTACTGGTGAAACTTATTAAATGTAGAGTATCAATGTCTTTATATAGTGATCAAGAAAATGCCATGAAGGCTATCTCTAACAGTATGATGAAAATATTTCTGATTGTATATGAAGCACATTCTGCCCTATGATTGCACCAATGTACACAATTATGATTTAATAAAATTATTTTTAAAAATTGTGTTCTTCTTTGTCAATCCTCATTGTCTCAGTAATTGGAGCTTTGTGAGACAAGTAACAACTTAGGTCAAAACCTTCTTGCAATTTCAACAACACTAAGACATACCCAGAATCCTGTCCCGCAGAAATAGTGAGATTATAAATGTTTTTTGTTTTAAGCCTCTAACCATTGGGATAACTTATTATGTCACAATAAAATAACTGATATGGCTCCACTATCCAACACAGAGTCATCAAGGGGAGCTTACTGGCTTGACATGTCTGAGCACAATCTACATCCAATTGTATATGCAGACACAAAGATAATGCTTAGGAAGGTAGGCTTAAACATTTGAGAAAATAATATAAAAACCTTAATCAGAAAATTCGTCAGCTTCACATGATGGGGAAGACAGGGTTCACAGATTTATAAATAGGCATTGCATAATTCGCAGAGCCAGCAAGTTATTAAACAAAGAAAGTTTAATAAGTTATTAAACAGCAATAATAAAAAGGAGAGAGGCTCGGCGCCTGTGGCTCAGCGGGCTAAGGCGCCAGCCACGTACACCTGAGCTGGCGGGTTCGAATCCAGCCCCAGGACCCGCCAAACAACAATGACGGCTGCAACCAAAAAATGGCTGGGCGTTGTGGCGGGCGCCTGCAGTCCCAGCTACTTGGGAGGCAGAAGCAAGAGACTCGCTTGAGCCCAGGAATTGGAGGTTGCTATGAGCTGTGATGCCATGGCACTCTATCCAGGGTGACAGCTTGAGGCTCTGTCTCAAAAAAAAAAAAACAGAAATATTTTGTTCAGACTGTTACAGATAAAAGTATAGGAGACAGTTCACACTGTTTTTGGTGGTTGCCTGGCTACGAGCTTGGTGCTTAGAGCCCACTGAGTTGTTGATTCTACCGATCTCAGGAAAGTCGTCACAGGCAGGTTTCACAAATTCTCCCTGCAACAGTTCCCCTGAAGTGTGGGGTATCCTGGACCTGCTTTGGGCGCAGGATGGCTGCCTGCAGGTGAGACTCAAATCACTGCAGTTGGCCCATGCAAAAAGGTGACTGTGGCAGTCTCCCTTTCTGAAATTTCAAAATATGTCTGCTTCCTGACAAGTTACATTTCCAACAAAGATCTGATAACCAGAATACACAGAGAACTCAAACTTATTACTAAGAAAAGAACAAGTGATCCTATTTCACTATGGGCAAGAAACCCAAGCAGAAGCTTCTCTGAAGAAGACAGTTGCATGGCCTACAGATACAAAAAAAAATGCTCATCATCTTTAATAATCAGAGAAATGCAAATCAAAACCACTTTGAGATACTATCTAAGTCCAGTAAGAGTAGCCCACATCACAAAATACCAAAACTACAGATGTTTGCTTGGATGTGGAGAAAAGGGAACACTTCTGCACTGCTGCTGGGAATGCAAGCTAATACATTCCTTTGGAAAGAAGTTTGGAGAACACTAGGGATCTAAAAGTAGACATGCCATTGGATCCTGCAACTCCTCCAGGAGTATATCCAAAAGACTAAAAATCACTTTGCAAAAAAGATATTTGCACCAGATTATTCATTGCAGCTCAATTAGTAATAGCCAAGTCATGGAAGAAGCCCAAGTGCCCATCAACCCATGAATGGATTAATAAATTGTGGTTTATATGTGTGTGTGTGTGTATATATATATATATATATCATGGCATATATGCAGACTTAAAAAAGATGGAGACTTTACCTCTTTTATGTTTACATGGAGGGACCTGGAACATATGCTTCTGAGTAAGAAGAATGGAGGAAAAAGTATCCAATGTACTCAATACTTCTATGAAACCAACTTACATTTACTCACTCTTTCTTATGAAAGATAGATCACAGCTGTAGCCCAGGATGAAGGAGAGAAATGGAGTGTGAAGGTAGGGGAGGAGGGAAGTTTGATAGAGGGACAGTAACAGCAGGACCACACCTATGGAGCATATTGCAAGGGTAAAAGTCAAATGTATCAAGTGTAGAGCATAAATGTCTTAATACAATACTCAAGTAAATGAGGCAAAAGCTATATTAATTAATTTGATGTAAGCATGTCATATTGTATAAAAAAACAACACATTGTACCCCACACATGCATAAATGTATTCATGATCTATGTGTATATGACTTAATAATAAAGAAAAAAGTATATGATATGGTGCAGAGTAGACCATGGTTTTAGGAGGTGGGTAGCAGGGAAAACAGTTCTTAAGGCACTGCCATATTCCAAGTGGAACATGATGGCAAACTGACTGTGGGGAAAGACACAGGAGGAAAGGAGAGTCAGGTAGAAGACTGGGAGTGCCACTTACAGTGAGAAAAGCACAGTGGAATTATCACAGCTCCTTGGCCGAGAGTGTGCAACATATACTATAGTTCTCACTCTGTTTTAACGTGAAGTACACTTGTTAGATGAACATCATTCTAATGTGTCAGTGCTCTGTGAAAGTGCTAAGAAAAGTGTGCATGCACTACTGTCAGATACATGAAAAGGCCGTGGATGGGTCCTACCTTTACAATGCATTGCAAGTAGTTCAAAGAGCAAAGCACAAGTCTTGGGATTAAAAGCAGGCAACATCTGATCCTCTGAGGCTCTTTCAGATGACCAAGTCAAGTCTTCAAGGTGATCCTGGGAATGTATTTGAGTTTTTCCCTGTGAAATAAGTGATATTGTTTCAAAATATCACTCAAATTATTATAGCATAGGCTAAATGTAGAAAATAGGTAATTACCCATTTTTTTATATGAGCACACACAGGTACTTCTTCAAATAACTGATTTTTGTAAAAAGGTTATTTATGATTACTCTTCCTTAATCATTTTTTCAAAGTAAATGTCTTCAGAAGGAAAGATTTTCTATTTTTTGTACTTTATCTTTTATACTATATTTTTACAGTAATATTTCTGATAATTTATTTTTTAAATAATACCTTGCTCTCTTCATGAGATGTTTTCTTTTCAGGCCTAAGAAAAGGAAAACTTCCTTTCAGAGAAATAGTAAATAGTAATAGTAAAATGCAAATACATCTAAAACTATTTTTTTTATAAAATCTCTGCAGTTGTAATTTCAAAATTAAAAAACTCATATTCAAAAAGTTTACAGGGTATTATTTCACATAATATAAAATGTATTAATTTTCTACAGAGTATTAAACAACTAATAAAAACAGAGCAACAGTGACTTAAAAAAGTGACTCCTGCTACTAATAACTATGCAAAAAATTACATTTACATTCAGCTTTCTGAAAGTCAAAAGAAAAATCATATTACTTCCATTATTTGATAGCAAGAAATATACCAGGTCAGTTATGTATGTACATATTTATTTATTTATTTTCAATCACCACAGGCTTTTCTGGCACTAAAATCTATGTGGAAGAACATTACATCACTCCTTATATAGAAGAAACCCATTTATAATGATGAAAGGAATTAGTATTTCCAAGATGTAGATGCAGTTACCATGCATTCTGCAAAGCACTGGGAACAGGTTAAACTCATTTACTAGCTACAAACATTCTCTGAGGTAGGTAGTACATTAGGTATTTTATAAAGGATGGAAAAAGGCATAGACAGGCAAAGTAGCTTGTCCAAGCCCATGAGCTAGTTAAACCCAAGAATTCAAGCTCCCCACATGTGTCTCACAAAGCCCTGTGACAGTGATACTTATTTCCAATTGTTTTTAAGTGATATGATAGCTGATAAATCCATATAATCATTCCACTTCTGGCTATAAGTTATTATTTCTGAAACTTGAAAATACTCTTTGTTAAAATGAGAAGACTATTTTTAGGCAATTGTGGAAACTTAATTTCTAAGAAATTAAACATTTTTTTTCTAAAGAAATCATTGTTCATCTATTCAATTGTCTAGTCATGTGTTCAACAAATAACTTATTGAGCACATAATGCATGTCAATGACACCGTGATAAAGGGGAACATGTTTTTTATGCTTTAGAATTTTATAATCCAAAAGTAATAATTTGCAATACATTGTAAATAGCCTGCTTTCCCAATGGACATAAATGAATGCCTTCCTTTCTCCCCTAAATCTAACCAACCATAAAGTTGATAAACCTAATAATTTAGTAACGTACTAATTATAGCTCTCTGTGGTGCTACCATCAGAAATAGGTGATCCATACAATCATCGAAGAATGATGACTGTATGTACATTTATTATTACATCATTTAAAAACCTACACACGATATTTTAACTTCAAGTTATCTCAGCATGTTCAAGTACATTCAAATATTCCATGTCAGAACCAATTCTGAAAGAATATCCTCTTACCAGAAAACTATATATGAAAAGAACTTCTAAAGAGAATTATTTTAGCATAAATCTTTAAAATATAAACTATCAAAATTTCTATTGCTTAGACATGCAAAAAAACCTAAATTTCATAAGCACATTCTTTGCTTATGTGTTTCTTTTCTTACGAACACACTCAAAATACATTTATTTTAAAATGAGAAAAGGATAAAACTTTGAACCCCACTTTTTCTACTCCTTTTCACTTATCCTTCATTTCTCTATTGACTCTCCCAGTACAAAAATTCTCTAAGAGTTTTTTATGTATATTCACTGCAGCCAGTGTTCCATGATGACTATTTATTAAAACTGCTTCTTTTTAAGTTAATTAATCCTCATCTTAATTAACTTTTCAGCAGCACTGATATAGTTGAGAATTCTCTAGCTTTGGCAGACCATTCTACACTAGTATCAGAGAAAGTAAGCACTCTTCACATTCCTTCACAGGGAAATAAAGTACTTAATGATTTTACCTTCCTTCACTTAACTTGCAGTCATCATTCCTTTGGAGCAGATCACTAGTTAGCAAGTTAGCCTCCTCAAGGACTGGTGCCATCTCAGATTCTTTTCAGGTCCATTTTTCCTTTTTGTTTTTCCTTACTTCCGTCATATGTAAGGCAGGACCGCTACTTTAGAAATGCATAAAAAGAAAATGTTTTCTAATGATTCTAAGGCAAAGAACAAAAAGTTTTATAACTTTCCACACCTACTCATTTAGTAATTAAAGAAACAGTTATGGAGCACAAACAACATGCTAAGAAATGAGTATTCCCTGCTTTGAAAAATAGATAAATGTACAATTATAAGTCAATTGGCTACGTAAGAGTTGATCTAGGAAAAAGTCTATTCAAATACAAGGAAAGCATCACAGAAGAAGCAGACTAGAGGAGGAGCTCTTCATGCCAAGAAATGGGATAAAACATTCTACTTAGACAACAGAACTGAGCCCACACATGAGGCACGTGACATCCAGGTGTTTCTTTGGGACTTGAAAAGTGTAAACAGCATGGAAGCAAATTGTGAGCACAAATGGTGCATGGAACTTGAGTGCTCCACCAAAAGGCTGGAGCTCACCAGCCACCAGCAATGCCTCTTATACATGGGAGTCTCAATTGAATTTGTGGTAATCTATATTTTTTGTTCAACTTAAATGAAGTTTTTAGAATAGCATGATGCACTGACAACATGAAGTAAGAGAGGGAAAATACCTTGGAAGAATACAACCTTACTTTTAAAATGCCTATATGTTATCATACATAGTTCAGGAACCGTAGCTTTGTGATTAGTTATGATTTTCCTTGAAAATAAAATAATTTAGTCTTTTCTTTTTTTTTTTTTTGTAGAGACAGAGTCTCACTTTATCGCCCTGGGTAGAGTGCCGTGGCGTCACACTGCTCACAGCAACCTCCAGCTCTTAGGCTTAAGTGATTCTCTTGTCTCAGCCTCCCGAGTAGCTGGGACTACAGACGCCCGCCACAGCGCCCGGCTATTTTTTTGTTTTGCAGTTCGGCCGAGGCCGGGCTTGAACCCGCCACCTTCGGTATATGGGGCCGGCGCCCTACTCGCTGAGCCACAGGAGCCGCCCA
>CAUYON010044844.1:0-57294 GCA_963573935.1 Arctocebus calabarensis
TCAATGAGAAAGAAAATGAAACGTTAAAAAAAAAAAATTCTGTAAATAAATTGTCTTACCACTGGAAAAAAAAAAGAAAAGGAAATGCCATGAAGGCTATGTTAAACAGTTTGATGAAAACATTTCAGATTGTATATGAAAGTACATCGTACCCCTTGATTGCACTAATGTATGCAGCTATGATTTAATAAAAAAAAAAGATACACTATATTGGTGAATTTATCTGTAAAAGTATTTATTATTGTATTAAAGAATGGATGTTTCTGCACTTTCTAATAAGAGAATTCTATCTAAGCAAATATGGCTTAGACTTGTTTGGTTTCGATGAGATGTTCTTCATAGTTTTCTCTATCAGCTCTTCTCTATTTGAATTTTGATGCAACCATTCAATAAGGGAAATGTTTCTCTGGACCTCTACTTTACCCCCACAAGAGGTCATACCAACCCAAAACCAAATAAAGACTTAAGGACTATTGTCTTATCCTACCCATGAACCTAAATTAAACCATAAAAAGGGTCCTACAAGAACAGAAAAAGAGGGTTTTTCTTAGTGTGGGTGAAACTGACAATAAGCCTGTTTAAAAGGTCTCAAAATATTTGCCATACAAAAGATTTTTTTAATGAGAAATGATTTTTTAATTGAATTGGAAAATAGGGCATGTAACATTTATTACCTAGTATCACCTGATATAATCAAGGTATTATTTTAGGAACTGAGTATAAAGAACAAAACTGACATGTTCTTTGTCCTTATGGAATATACACCCATGCGTTGCATAACAGTGTTTCAGTCAGACCACATATATGGTCCCAAATCACTGTACCTTTTCTATGTTCAGATACATTTAAATACACAAATACTTACCACTGTGTTACAGTAGCCTTGGCTATTCAGTGCAACACTGTGCTGTACAGGTGTGTAGTCCAGAGCAGTAGACTGTACCATATGCCTACGTGTGCAGTAGGATGTACAATTTAGGTTTGTGTAAGTATATTTTATGATGTTCTCACAATGACAAAAGCACCTGGAAATGCATTTCTTATAAGATATCCCTGTTGTTAAGCAATGCGTGACTGTACAGTCCAATAACTGTCACAAGTAAACTATATTTAAATACAACTTGTAATGAATGTAAGGGAATCACAAACTTATTGTGATAATGAAAAAATTTTAGAAGGTAATCTGCTCAGCTATAGTGATGATCTTTCTGACTTTGTGAGGGAGACATTAAACTCTAATGAAAAGAGACCAGCCATGTGAAAAGCAGGAGAATGAATGCTATAGCCTGGAGGTCCACAAACATTCTATAATTGAAAAAAAGAACAAATATTTTTATGTTTTTCAGGTTATTTGTTTTCCATTACAAATAATCAATTCCATCATTGGAAACAAAAGTAACCACTGACAACCTCTGAACAGTGGGCATGTCTGTGTTCCTATAAAACGCTATTGAAAAAAACAGTGGCCGTGAGTCATACTTGGTTTATGAGATGTAGTTTGTCAGCTCCTGCTCTAGCCAAATGTATAACTTGGGCAAAGGCTCTGAGACCAAGCAGGGAATGATATCTCAAGGAAGTAATAGGAAGCAGGTAGTAGAGTAGGTGGAAACAAAGGGGGTATAAAATGAGCCCAGAGAGGTAAGCAGCGATCAGATCATACGTGGCCTTGAAGGCCATGGTAAGAACTCTGGATTTTGTTATAGTTTATTTAAGTTGATTAAAGTTTTAAGTAACCTTAAATTAAATTAAATTTGACCTAAAGCTGCCTCCATACTTTGAATCCTTATATAGTAAACTGAAACTTTGTTTATAAACAAACAGTAATTTAAGATTATATTCTTCTAACAAATAGCTGAGTATCACCAATCATACCAGCCAAGATTTAACTAATCACAGACTGCCAACTGTTCAGATCATGTCCACAAAAGAAAAACATCTCATCACATCATGCCCATATAAGGCAAATCCAAGCAGTATTTAATCAAGCTATTTCTACCTCAGGTGTTTTCTGTCTATAAATACTGCCTTCCTACATTGCTAAGCAGAGTTCTTTAAGCCATTTCTGGTTCTAAGGACTTCTTGATTCATTAGTCATTTTGTGCTCAAATAAACTGCTAAGTTTGATTTGTCTAAAGTTTTTCTTTTTTTAAATTTTTTATATTTTTAGAGATGGGGGTCTCACTATATTGAGACCATTCCAGGTTGGAATACAGTCACAGCACACTGTTAGCCTCCAATTCCTGGTCTGAGGTAATCCTCCTGCCTCAGACTCCTGAGTAGCTGGGTCTAGTAGGCACGTATCATGGTGCCTGCCTCCAAAAGTTTTTCTTTTAACATAGTAACACAGTACTCTTTATGTTTTTGAAAACTTAGTTCTATTCTTATGTAAAAAAGGGATTTGAAGACCATTGAAGTAATAGTTGTGGAAATATAATCATGGATTAGAATTTATACAATAGCAATAGAAATGGGGAGAAGAGTGGGGCAGCGCCTGTGGGGGCTCAGTGAGTATGGCGCCAGCCCCACATACCAAGAGTGGTGGGTTTCAACCTGGCCCTGGCCAAACTGCAACAAAACAAAAATAGCCTGGCATTGCAGTGGGTTCCTGTAGTCCCAGCTACTCGGGATGCTGAGGCAAGAGAATAGATTAAGCCCAGGAGTTGGAGGTTGCTGTGAGCTGTGATGTCACCGCACTCTACCAAGGGTGATAAAGTGAGACTCTGTCTCTACAAAAAAAAAAATAATAATTAATTAATTAATTGAGAAAATAAGAAAAAATTTTAAAAAAAGAAAAGAAAAAGAAATGGGGAGAAGTGTCTATATTTGTGATACTTTTAAAGATGAGGGTCCTAACTAATGAGCTGGATGGAGATGTGTGATGATGAGAGAGGAAAACAAACTAAGCTCTGTGTTCAGGATTCTTGCTGGAGCAATTAGATGGACCATAGGTATTTAAGCTAAATTATAAATTTTAAAGAGGAAGACTAGAGGGAGAAAACCTAAAAATTAGGTAACTTCTATGGTAGATAATATCTTAAGTAATGAATTAAGTAGATTGTATTTGTTTTAGTAAAAAAAAAAGAAGAAGAAGAAGAAGAAGTTACTGAAGAGTTTTGAAGAACAGAATAAAATGCCCAGATTTGTGCTATACACTGTGTTGTACTAGGTAAATTGGGGAAGAATTGTGTCAGTTGTTAAGAAAAACTGTTAAGAAATTTTTGAAACCATATACAAAAGAGATTATGAAGGGTTGGTTCAGGGTATTAGCATTGGGAATAGTAAGAAAAAAACTAATGAGGATTTTTGGTTGAGGGGATATATGTGTGTGTGTTTGTGTATAAAACATGTTTAAATATACATTAAAATACAGTAGAACCTCCACAGTTGACCATCTCTCTACATTGGCTTCCGCCTTAAGTTGACCTAATTTTCATAAACTGGACAAGCATTGTATGTATTCAGTGGAAGTCCCTTATACTGACCATCCCTGTATGTTCACCAGTTTATTGCAGTCCCTTGGGTGGTCAACTTAGAGAGGTTCTGCTGCATATAGTTATTTATTTATTCTTCCTTTTTTATTAAATCATAAAGAAGTAAATCATGTATACATTAATGCATTTATGGGGTACAATGTGCTAATTTCATATACAATTTGGAATGCTTACATCATACTATATATGGTTAATATATCCCTCACCTCATTTACTTAATTATTGTGTTAAGACATACTCTATACTTAGGCTATTTACAACAAATAAACAATCTAAAACAATTTTTATAAATTAAAACACAAGAGCATACGGCTGGGCATGGTGGCTCATGCCTATAATCCTAACATTCTGGGAGGCCAAAGCCACACTGGATTGCCTGAGTCCAGGAAACGGAGACCAGCCTGAGCAAGAGTGAGATACCATCTCTAAAAAGTAGCTGGCTGTTGTGGCCTGAACCTCAAGTAGCACCAGCTACTTGAGAGGCTGAGACCAGAGGATTATTTGAGCCCAAGAGTTTGAGGTTGCTATGAGCTATAACACCACAGCACTCTACCAAGGGTGACAACATGAGACACTTTCTCAAAAAAAAAAAAAAATAGAGTATAAAAGATAAATTGTAAAAAGAAATATGAATATGGATAATTAGCTTGAACAGGGAAGTTAGCTCAACTGAGTCCAAAAATTAGCTCTGAGTTTTCTGACAAGAAAAACAAAATTAAAAAAAATAAAAATAAGGTGGGAGAAGCAGAAATATTGAATTAAATAGCTCCCACCTTATATAAGGAGATATGTCACTTTTCTAGGATACACTAAATTATAAAAAAAAAAAAACTCGGTCTTATATAAGGAACATTAAAGACCACAATGAACTATTCTATAATAGCTATTCAATAAAAATATACATACACTTCATAAGCAATTTATTATGTCAAAATATTTTATATATTTTTTAAATTTTCAGATTAATATAAGGGTACAAATCATTAGGTTACACTGTTTTCATTTCTTAGGCAAAATTCAAGTTGAGGTTGAGCCCTTCACCCAGAGAGTATGCGTACACCTTTACATTGTGCCTATTAGGTGAGAGCTTACTAATCCTCCTCCCTCTTCCCCTCTCCCTTTTCCTTTCTCCCCTATTCCCCAAATACCCAATTAAAATCAAAGACATTATTCTGTAGACCTATGATGGAATTTTCATAGAAATTAAAAGCAATAAAGTCCAGATAGTGAGTTTTACAGTTAATTAACTGGATTCATAAACAAAGCTCAGAAAATAGAAATAGTTATTGGTTCCCTTGGATATCGCCACCACCACCCCATCTCCAAACACTCAGCACATTAGTGACATCAGCTCTATAGCAGTACAGACAACATATGGGCCAAAGCCAGTGGCATAGACTTCAGAATAAACATCCTGAGTTCAAAATCCATTTTTCTGTAGGCATTAATGTAAGCAGTGTCAGTAGTGTGGCTATGAACACCTCATGAGTTACAGTGGAACTGGAATAATCAGAAATAATCAGAATAAAAGTGTAGTGTGGTCTACACTTTAACCAGCAAAAGTTAAAGACATTTGTCAGCTATATTAACTATTAATGCTGAAAGAAGAAATGAAAAAGCTGTATAGTCACAGCAGGGTTTCTCAGTTTGACTCTAGAAAATATGCTTCCTTGTTTTAGGATACCCAGTGAATCTAAATGTGACCATTCTTATTAGTAATCTGGTTCAAAATGATTTATTTCTTAATTTT
Source organism: Arctocebus calabarensis (assembly GCA_963573935.1). Lineage (NCBI taxonomy): Eukaryota > Metazoa > Chordata > Mammalia > Primates > Lorisidae > Arctocebus > Arctocebus calabarensis. Next base: position 5,242 of record CAUYON010044844.1, read on the forward strand.
TAACTAGTGTCTCTGTGATGCATTATGAACTTGCCATTTTGCCAAGACAATTGGGCTGGCTGTACCTAATTTTAATTGAATTTTTGACCTTTAAGGATTTAGTTTAGCCAAACTGATATCTGATTAGGAGTATTTTCAGTAGATCTATTAGTCTGGCTTATTATTTTAAGATTGCAGAGTCATGTTGAATAAGGTTATCTTCAGTATCTTGGCAAGTATATATTTAAATGAGTATTTTTCAATTGCACCCAGAAGCAATGGAAGGAGAACACAACTTATTAAAGATTTTTAAAGACTACTATCTTTGACTTTATGTCTTAATACATCATTCAAAACACTACCAGATCCTAATCTTTTGATTCAACAATCAATGACTAGGAGTGTATAAGGTGAAAGGCAAAAGCTGAAAACTTTGCTCTTCCTTCGAAGTTATATTTGCTTAATAACAGAATTTCCTGGTGTTTAGTCTAAACAGAGTTGGTGATGATTGAATTTGTCTTATTTCACCCCTCTCGCTACCTATGTCTTTCCCATGTTTGCCACCTTGGTTCTGGATTCTCCAATGAACATTCAATGCATACCTGTACTTTTCTGCCTTTGCTTAAACTGTTCCCTCTCCCTGGAATGACTTCTGCTTCACTATCATCCACAATATAATGCTCACTTCTTTGTTATAGCATCTATTACATTTCCTATTTCCCTGACTTTCTTGAGCCTTGCTGGGTCAAAGACTGTGATCCATTGATTTCTGTATGTCCAGCGTCATGTATGTTTGGCAAATAGCAAACATTAAGTAAATGTTTGTTAAATTAATTCTTCTTATAGCACATGCAGAGGGTTGGAGGAATGTAATATTGTCTCCTTTGTTTTAATATCATGCCTGTTTCTGACTTCACTATACCAGGAACTAGACGTGGCTCCCATAAAAAATAGCTTTCTAGAAAAAGAGATAGTAATACAAAGTTTAAATTGTTGAAAAAGTAGCATCATGTAATAATAAAGGCAATGTCTTTATGTTTCTATAAAGGAATATCTGAATCTGGGTAACTCATAAAGAAAAGAAGGTTATTTGGGTCACACATCTACAGGCTGTATAGGCATCATGGTGCCAACATCTGTTCTTATAAGAGTCTCAGGAAGCTTCCACTTATGACAGAAGTTATAGAAGAGCCAGTGGATGCAGAATATATGGAGAGGGAAAGCAAGAGAGAAAAAGAGAGATGCCTGGTTCTTTTTAACAGCCAGCTATCATGGGAACTAATAGAGCAAGAACTCGCTCACTACTTTGGGAATAGCACCAAGCCGTTCATGGTAGATTTGCCACCATGACCCAAACACCTTTCATTAGCCCCCAACTCCCAACATTGCCATACTGGGAAATAAATTTGAACCTATGATTTGGTGGGGTCAAATGTCCAAACTATATCCAAACTATAGCAAGCAGCAATTAGATTAATGTTCAGTAGATTGGTGTTCCTTGATAAAATTTTGACCATAGTACCTGATTTTGAGTATTTCAGCTTAAAATCTACCCTAGATCACATGTGCAGAACTTTGAAACCCTGCCTTTTCCTTTATAGTGCTTTTTCTTTCCACATCATGGGATACATGGCAAATAATTCAGAGCATAGTTACAATGTGGACTGGAAAAATTTTAAACAATGATTGACACAAGTGTACTGAAACGAAAATATATAACTAAAGATATGCATGAAAGGAAATCAAAACATTTCACTATAAAAAAATCAGCTAAACACAAAGGAATACAGTAATGCAGGAATGAGGAACAAACCTATTATACAGAAAGCAAATAGAAAATTAACAGAAGTAAGTCCTTCCTTATCAATAAGTATTTTAAATGTAAATGTATTAAACTTACAAATCAAAAGACAGAGATTGGCAGAATACATTAAAAACATGATCCAGCTATATGCTCTACAAAAAACACTCATGTTAGATTCAAAGACACAAGTAGATTGAAAGTGAATGATGAAAAAAGATATCCCATACAAACAGTAACAAAAAGAAAGGTGGAGTGCTTATGTTTTTTAGACAAAATAGGCTTTAAACAAACAAACAAAGGTTATAAGAAGCAAAGAAAAAGCACTGTTTATAATAAAAGATTTAATATAGCAAGATATAATAATTATAATGTTTACATTTACACACCCAATAGTAGACCATGAAAACATATAAAACAAAAATTGAAGTAGAGAAGAGAAAAGCAAGCAGTTCTACAATAACAGTTGGTGACTTGAATATTCCCCTCCAAATAATCAGACAGACGACAAGTAAAGAAATAAAGGGTTTGAATAACACAAGACATTAGTAAGATGTAACAAACATATTCAGAACACTCTAACCCAACAAAAATAGAATATACATCCTTCTCAAGTATACATGATTTATTTTCCTGGATCAACCATATGATAAGCAACAAATAAAGCCTCAATAACTCTCTAAAAAGAAGTACATTGTACAAATTATTATGTTTAAGCAGAGTGAGATAATATTAGAAATTAATAACAGAAAGAAAATGAAAAACTTTCAAATATTTAAAAAATTTTTAAAAATGCACTTGAACAATCCAGAAATTAAGAAGAAATAACAAAGGAAATTAAAAAGTATTTAGGAATTAATGAAAATAAAAAGACAAACTATACCAAAACTCAGGACATAGAAGTGCTACAGCTATAATTATTTACATTAAAAGACAGAAAAGATCTCAAATCCACACCAGAATGTACCACTTAAGGAGTCAAATAAAGAAAAAAAAAAACTAGTAAAAATAAAGAATAGGGCAGATATAAATGAAATACAGCCTAGAGGAACAATTGAGAAAAATCAGTGAAACTAAAAGTTCTTTAAAAAGATCAACAAAACTGACAAACCATCAGTTAGATTAGCTAAGAAAAAATTAGAAGATTCAAGTAAATAAGATCAGAAAGGAAAGAGGGGATTAAAAGTGACACCACAGAAATATAAAAAGTTATAAAAGATTACTATGATTAATTATATGTCAAAAATATTAATGTCCTAGACTAAAGGGACAAATTCCTAGAAACACACTCCCTACTGAGTGATGAAGAAACACAAAATCTGAATAGATCTACTCAGTAAGGAGATTAAATCAGTAATAAGAAATTTTCCAATGAAAGAAAAACTGTGGAGCTGATGACTTTACTGGTGAATTTCACCAAACATTTAAAGAAGAATTAATACCAACCCTTCTCAAAGTTTTCAAAAAAAATTGAAGAGAGAACTCTTCCTAATTCACTCTGTGAGACTAGCATTGCCCTGATACCAAGGCCAAAAATACTCCATGAAAATAAAACTATAGAGCGATACCTCTTATGAATACTAATTCAAAAATCCTCAACAAAATACTAGCAAACTCATCTTAGTATCCTATTGAAAGGATTATACCCCATTACTAAGTGAGATTTATTCCTAGAATGCAAAGATGGTTCAACTTATTTAAAAAAGATCTATATAACAGGGCAGTGCCTGTGGCTCAAAGGAGTCAGGCACTGTCCCCATATACCGGAGGTGGCGGGTTCAAACCTGGCCATTCGGGGCAAAGGCTGCAAAAAAAAACGTAAAAAAAAAGATCTATATAACAAACCATATTAGCAAAATAAAGGAAAAACAAAGCAGGAAGACTCACACTTCCTAATTTCAAAATTTACTACAAAGCTACAGTAATCAAAATCCCCTCCCAGATACCCAGCACATTAGTGACATCAACACTACAGGTTCAAGGAAAATGTAGTGGATAAGAGTTAGTGGCATAGACTCTGAAGCAGACAACCTGAGTCCAAAATCCTTCTCTAGAGATATTAATGAAAGTGATATGAAAACAACAGTGTGGTACTGACAGACATAGATCAATGGAATAGAATACAGAGCTCAGAAATAAACCTGCATATGTATGGTGTTTTCAGTGTTTTGGCTACTATAACAAAAAACCATAGACTGGGTGGCTTATAAACAATAGAAATTATTTCTCACAGTTCTAGAGGGTGGGAAGTTCAAGATCAGGGTGTCAGCAGATTTGGTATCTGATGAGGGCTCTCTTCCTAGTTCAGAGATGGCCATCTTTGTGCCATGTCCCTTTTTGTCACAGTAGAAGAGACAAAGAATCTCCCTGAGATATCTTTTATAAAAGTACCAATCCTATTCATAAGGACTCTAACCTCATGACCTGTTCACATCCCAAGGTCCACCTCCTAATACTGTCACCTTAAGGATTAGGATTCCAATATATAAATTTTGGGGATACATAAACATTCAGTTGGACAAATTAGGTCAAGTGATTTTTGACAAGGATGCCAACACTATTTGATGGGGAAAAGACAATCTTTTCAACAAGACTGAAAAAACTGGTTAAATATATGAAAAAAAATGAAATTGGACCCCTACAAAAAATATAAAATAATTAACTTGTGACCCCCGTTTTGTAGTCCCATAGTTAAAATAATTAACTCAAAATGTATCAAAGACAAAAATATGTAACCTAAAACTATAAAACTCTTAGAAAAAAACATAAAGCAAAGCTATGATTTGGCAATGGTTTCTTGAATATAAACACCAAAGGCACAGGCAACAAGAGAATAAGAAGATAGACCGGACTTTATGCAAATTTAAAACTTTTGTGCATCAACACAAACAACTGACAGAGTTAAAAAGTAAACCACAGAATGGTTAAGAATACGTGCAAATTAGATATCTGATAAGGTATTACTATTCAAAATACAGAAAGAACTCCTAAAACTCAACCAACAAAAAACAACCTTATCTGAAAATAGGCAAAGGACTTGAATGGACGAAAAAGAAGATAAGCAAATGGCCAAAAGCACTTGAAAAGATGCTCAACATCATTAATCATTGGGAACCAAAATCAAAACTATAATGAGACACTACCTTCCACCCAGTAAGATAACTAAGATCAAAAAGAAAAACAAATGTCAAGTCATAGCTAGAATATAGAAAAGTTGGAATCTTGCACACTGTAGGTGGGAATGTTAAATAGCATAGACACTGTAGAAAACAATATAGCAGTATTCCAAGAGGAATACCAGAACTGTGTTAAAAATGCTTTAAAAGATGCTGGTTAGCTGAGCACCCATAGTTCATCAATTAGGGCACCGGCCACATGCTCTGGGGCTGGTGAGTTTTAACCTGGCACAGACCTGCTAAACAAACAAAACAAAACTAGCTGGGCATCATGGCGGGCACCTATAGTCCCAGCTATTAAGGAGGCTGAGGCAAGAGAACCACTTGAGCTCGAGTTTGAGGTTGCTGTGAGCTGTGACACCGCAGTACTCTACTGAGGACTGAGGGCAACAAAGTGAGACTCTGTCTCAAAAAAAAAAAAATGCTGGGCATGATGGCTCACACCTGTAATACCAGCACTTTGAGATGCCAAGGGGGGAGGATTGCTTAAGGCCAGGAGTTTGAGACCAGCCTAAACAACATAGTGAGACATTGCCTCTACAAAACATAGAAAACAGCTGGGCATGATGTTACGCAACTGTAGACCCAGCTACTCAGAGGCTAAGGTGAGAGGATCACTTGAACCTAGAAATTCAAATTTACAGTGATGCATAATTGAGTCACTACACTCCAACCTGGGTAACAGATTAAGACCCTATCTCTAGAAAAAGGAAAACAGAAATTGGCTCAAACACAATTGCGGGAGCTGGCAAATGTGAAATCTGCAGGGCAGTCTGGCAGGCAGAAAATTCCAACAAGAAGTTGACATCTTGCTGTCTTAAAGTCTTAAGTCTAGAAGCAGTTTGGATATAGTATCCCTTCCCTCTCAGGGAACCTAGGTCTTTTTCTCTTTAGACCTGCAACTGATTGGATGAATCCTACTCATATTACGGTAGGTAATGACTTTCCTCAAAGTCTACTGATTAAATATTAATCATATCTAAAAGAATACCTGCACAGCAACATGTAGCCTACCCAAGTTAACACAAGACAATTAGCCATTACACACAAACGCGAACACGCGTGTACACACACACACACACACACAAAGAGCCATCTAGAAGAATAATAACATATATAGCTAACATATATAAAAATATATAGCTAAAATATATAAAAAGAAACACACAGAGCCTTTTAGAATAATAATAGCTAACATATATAAGAAACACACAGAGCCTTTTAGAATAACAATAATAGTTAATATTCCTTTCATGTGCTAGGCATTGTTCTGATACTTCACATGTATTTACTCATTTAATCCCCATGGCAAACTTTATGAGTAAATGCTATTTATTTTTCTATTTGACAAACTAGAAAACTGAGGCAGAGAGTACTTGAGTAACTTGTTCAAGGCGCACATGATAGCAAATGGCTAACTTAATATCAAAATGGGCAGTGTTTACTCAAAATTAACTCACTTTGCCTTTGAACTAGAAGAAAACATAGCTCAGAAAATGGAAGGGCAGGGGTAGCACCTGTGGCTCAAGGAGTGGGGAACCGGACCCATATGCCACAGGTGGTGGGTTCAAGCCTGACCCTGGCCAGAAACTGCAAAAAAAAAAAAAGAAAGAAAATAGAAGGGCAGTCCCCTAATGACTTCACACTAAGAATATCTTAATAAGAAAAGGAATTGAATAAAAAAGAGCACACCAATAAAATCATTACAAAATTAAATAAGATGAAAAAGGAAATTACTACTCTTTGAGAAAAAACATGCAATGCAATTATAAAAATAAGTAAATTAGATGCAGCAAGGTACAGAATAGACAAAAGTGAATTATTGACACAAAGAAAAGAACTGAGATAATGTGAATGAATGCAGATAAAAGGACATATAATTAAATTTGGAAGAATAATATAAACATGGGTTATAATATATATTATTATCTAAAGGAAAAGATCATACTATCTTGACATGGAAATTCCCCTCATGATATATTTGAAGATATAATACAATAGAATTTCTCTAAAACAAAGAAAGAGAATAATTTGATATGTTAAAGAGAAAGCCCCAAATCATGCAAAACAAAAATGTTTCATGACATTCCAAGAAAATTAGATGCAGTATATTCAACAATAAGACATATCCTGGCTGACTATTGAATGTCAAGGATGAAAAAAAAAATGCCTCAGATATTCAAGCAGAAAAGCAATAGAGAAAGAAAATCTATCCCCTCAGAATTCTCTATAAGATTCAATTCCATAAGATAATAGAGCAATGCCCATAAAGTTCCATGAAAAATTAAATTCAATCTAAAAATATTGTAACTGATCAAGATGTCATTTGAGCGTAGAAGCCACTGACAGACATTCACTCACATGAAAGAACTCAGGGAATATAATATGCATGATTTCTTCTTGGAGAAGAAAAACTTTCTTGACAATGACATCCAGCCAAATTATCAGAGATGATTAAAAATCAGCTGAAGAATGGCAAAGCGGGGTTAAAAAGAATGATAGTGAACAATGAATCTATTTAAACATAGAGTGAATAGTAGACACCTAATGAAAGCATGGTAGCAAAACTGAATGCGGATGTTTTAAACCTGAACAATGTAAAAGTAATTATATAACTGGAAAAATTGGGAGGCAGGGCAAAGAGGAGATGAGAGAAAGTTTGAGTGCTACTATCAAAGGTGGAGGTGGCTCCCGCCTGTAATGCTAGCACTATGGGGGGCTGAGCGGGTGGATAGCTTGAACTCATAAGGTGGAGACCAGCCTGAGCAAAAGTGAGACCCTGTCTCTACCAAAATAGAAAAATTGAGGCAAGAAGATTGCTTGAGCCCAAGAGGTGGAGATTGCTATGAGCTATGATGCCATGGCACTCTACCCAGGGCGACAGCTTGAGATTCTGTCTAAAAAAAAAAAACAAAGAGCTCTAATGTCCTTATTTTTCAAAACAGGGAATTAAGAGTCATCACATAACATAACATCTATTTTCCAATATTGTATACTAGCCACTTAATATTTATTCCTAAACCTTGCTTTTTAACATTTATTAACATAACAATTTTTAACATAAATTACTTCAATTATTTATTTTTATGTGTATGAATTTAAGAGGTCTAAATGCACTTTTGTTACAAGGATATGTTGCGTAAGGATGAAGTCTGGTCTTTCAGTGTCACCATCAGCAGAATAATGTCCATTGTATCTATTAAGTCATATCTCATCTCTCACCACCTCCTATTCTTTTGACTCTCTACTGATAATTATTTCACACCCTGTGTCATGTGTACACATTATTTAGATCCCATTTGCAAATGAAAATGTGTAGGATTTGACTTTCTGAGTTGTTTCAAGTTGGTTCTTTTATGGAAAAATATCTTGTTGTGAAGAAATATTTTTCATTTTATTTTTGTTTTACTCCTACTAAAGTCAAATAAAATATAAATAACTACCTTTCATTAAAACTACTCTCTAGGGTCTCATCTTATTTTGATAATTGTGATGTCTCTGTTGTTCTATCTTTTTAAATGTATAATATGCATAGAAAGATACTCATAATGAGCTTCACTTAATGTTAAAGGTGGCCATTTCTCAGTTTTGTGTAATTTAAAAAAAAAATCTTGTACTTTTTTGGATTCTTTCATTTTCCGTAAAGAGTATGTCTTATTTTATAAAAAACAATCATAACTTTTTCTCCTTTAAACATTGTAAGGAGTGTAGCAGTTCACTTTGAGTGATGAGAACATGGACAATGGTAATTTTTTCTTGACACTTTTCTACCAATTTTTAATTTGCAAGTATAAAAAGTGAGGTGTTTATTACTTAATTTGTTCATCATTCTTCTACTAGTGAATTTAGCATGCATTAGAAACACATGTACTTTGTAAATATGTATATTTCCATAAATTCCTAGAAGTTGCATATTGTAAATATGTATATTTTCATAAATGTTCTAGAAAAGAGTAAATTGTAAATGTGCGTATTTTCATTAATGTTCTAGAAAATAAAATAGGTAATAAAGAGTGTCAATATCTCGAGTTCTACAATGGTTAAGGAGAAAGTGTGTCAGAAAGTGCATGACCTTACCAGAGCACTAAATTAGCAATTAATGAATGACATGAAATAAGTGGGAAATGTATTCTTGGATCATTTTTTAATCTCATTATTGTTTATTACTGAATTCTAAGAAATAAAATTTTTTATCATGTACTATGGCACATTTAAAGCACATAACTACAAGTTACAGTGACTTTGTAACACTTTGTAATTTAATTAAACATGATTAGTGTAATACATTCTAAAAATTTAAAAAAAGAACAAAACTTCAAGCAAAAATTCTTTATATGTTGGTATTGTGTATTGAGATAAAGTAAATGAGTTATCATGGTGATGACCCTGAAAACTGAGATTTGGGGTATGAAAAAGAAGACATAAAATAGATTAGATTAGTAAAAGCTCTTATGATATCCTGATTAAATAGAAAGTCAGTATACCTTCATGATTTTACACACACACACACATTTCTCAGCTCTATCTATTGAAAAGGTATTGAAATGAGGAAGAACTCAATGAAAATGTGCACCCCCTAATGCCCACATTATGATCTCTAATTACCAGTTGTAATTAAAAAAGAAATTAGTGTTCCTTACAAGTCAGATTCCAGGTCTGAAGCAGGAACTGTATACAGAACTTATACCTGAAATATTTTGTCATAACAAAAACAAAAGGCTATCAAAGCCTATTAAAAACATATTAAAAGTCTCAAAAGCCAATTTGAAGTATCACCTGCTAGCCAAGAATGTTACAGTTGGAGCATCAATTACCAGAAAGCCTGTCATAGACTGAACACATACAGTCAGCACTCCATGTCCATGGATTCCACATTCATCATTTCAACCAGCAGTGGAGCAAAAATATTCAGTGATCAGGTGCAGTGGTCTGTGCCTGTAATCCCAGCTACTTGGGAAGCTGAGGCAGGAGAATCACTTGCTCCTGGGAGTTCAAGCACAGTCTGGGTGGCTCAGCGCTTGTGGCTCAATGGGCTAAGGTGCCAGCCACATACACCTGAGCTGGTGGGTTCAAATCCAACTGGGGCCCGGCAAAAAACAATGACATCTGCAACCAAAAAATGGCCAGGCAGTGTGGCGGGCTCCTGTAGTCCCAGCTACTTGGGAGGCAAAGGCAAGAGACTCGCTTGAGCCCAGTTATTGGAGGTTTCTGTGAGCTGTGATGCCATAGCACTCTATCCAGGTATCCAGGGTGACAGCTTGAGGCTCTGTCTCAAAAAAAAAAAAAAAAGAACAGTCTGGGTAACCTGTCTCAAAAAAAGCAAAAAAAAAAAAAAAAAAAGTGGGGGGTTGAAAAAGGAAAAGCAAAAGGAATAGCAAAGGGAATTCAGTAAATAAAATCTCATGTTTACTAAACACAAACAGATTTTTTTTCATGTCATTATGCCCTAAACAATACAATATAACAACTGTTTTCATAGCATTTACATTATACTAAGTATTATAAGTAATACAGAGTGACTTACGGTACATGGCAGGATGTGTGTATGTTATACGCAAACACTAAACCATTTTATATCAAGGGCTTGAGCATCTGCAGTCTCTGGTATCTCACAAAGGTCCTACAACCAATCCATGGACACTGAGGATTGACTGTATTTCCAATGTGTTTAAATCCATGAAGTTATAACAGTCCTAATTTAAAAAAAATAGGCCTTATTTAAAGATAGACTAAAATGTTACTTTACCAACTCATTTTCAAAATTGGTCGAGGGAAGTGATCAAGCATTTAGCTCATCTTTCTTAAATTAATCATGCCTGTTACTAAACAGTTGGTGAGAAAAAAAAAGTTTCTCATTATATGAAAGAAATAGTCCAGCTAATAAACAAAAAAAATGAATGATAAAATCAGAATAGTACCATTTTGAAAACACTAATAAATCAATGGATCTAGAAAATGATAATCAATGGTTACTAACAACTCAAAAGGAGAAACCAGATACGATATGCTTCCTAGTAGAGCTGTACAACATACAGAAACATACCCAAGGTAGCCCAGTCACCAAAAATAAATGAATACAGAAGAACCTATATAAGATCAAGCTTCTAGACACAACTAATTAAAAAAATAGATGGGGCAAAAGTAGGGAGAATACTCTGAAATAGATGGGGCAGAGGGACAAGTTAAAAGGTAAGCAGCAAATCCCACAATGCAGTACACTCTCTTGACCTCTTTTAGCAATAAACTGCATGCACACACAAGGGAATGAGAGAAAGAGAGAGATGACAATTAAAAATTAGGGAAGATTTAAGAGACATGCAATGGGCTGAAAGTTTGTGTTCCCTCAAAATGCATATGTTGAGGCTCGGCGCCTGTGGCTCAACGGGCTAAGGCTCCAGCCACCTACACCTGAGCTGGCCTGTTCGAATCCAGCCAGGGTACGACCCTTACCAATTGGATTAGAGCGTCCTGTAAAAGGGACCTAGAGGGCTCTGTTGATCTTTCATGTGAGGATATTAGGAGGCAAGAAGCAGTCTGTAACCTGAAAGAGGGCCCTCACCAGAACCTGAACTGACACCCTCCCACCCTCAGAACTGTGAGAAATAAATGTCTGTTGTTTAGAGGTTACCCTGGCCCTGGTACTTTGTGACAACAACCTATACAAAAACAAGACATATGAACCAATTGTAATATACAGACTTCATTACAATTTAGACTTCAACTAGTAAATTGTGTGGGGAAGAATTATGAGCCAATGAGAAATATTTGAATGTTGACTAAATATTTAATGTAAGGAATTATTTTGTTGTTTAAGGTGAAATAATGGCAGGGTACTGTTATTTTGTTTAAAAATCTTTACGTTTTACACAAAAATGCTGAAATATGTACAGTTGAAATGATGAGATGTCTGGGATTTGTTTCAAAATAATCTGAGTTGAATTGGGAAATTGGAAGGGCTGTAGATGAAAACTAGAAATTGTCTCAAGTGGACTATTCTCCCTATTGTTGTATATGTTTATAATTTTCCATATAAAAATTTTTGAAAAATAAAATTAAAATGATCACATTGTAACACTAGGCCTAAAACATGAGAATTTTCAAAGTCGGAGTTATTTAAGAAGAGTAAATATTAGTGAAAAATTACTGATTTAATTGAGCTTCAAAAATTTATTTCTCTTATGCATATAGACTCTGCATAAGACTTTCTCTTATGCATAAGACTAAAAAAAAGTCTTAATTACTTGAAAAATAAATACTAAGGGGAGAAAATACCACCACCCAACATGCAATGTCTGTTAATTCATTTAGTGATGAAATAAATGTGTCTGCAAGGTAATCATGGACTCACAGAAAGCTGTGATTTTTGTAAAGTTGTTGCCTAATAATTTTGTGCTGTTAATGGCGACCCAGTTAGCATCTTCAATATACTTGCTTTCATAAACAGGAGAAATCTGTGAACAATTGGTAGAGTCCTTTGGTAACACTGGTCTTGCTGGTTTCCTAGTCTTCCCCAAGAAAAGGTAAGAGAGAAACAAAATATCTCCTCTTGTAACCCTACTCCTGGATATAGCAAGGAAGTGGATTTAGCCAGTGGAGGACAAAAGATAGACTAGCACTGATAGAAAGGTTAAGTTCTACATTGAAGGCCCCTTTCTCCAAAACGTAAAGTATTAATAAATCCACTCTCATCGACTGAAATACTGCAGGACTAAAAATTCTTTTGTAATGCTAAAGAAATGCCAGTATTCTAGTTGATTTAGGAGAGGGATGTTCTGGTCAAAAAAGATGTTGTATCTCAAAAACACAACAGTTTGAAGATGAAAATAGCAAACATATATGTGCTTCCTCCCCCCACCCCCATCTAAAGTGTTCCTTTCTTAGCCTGGTTTCCGAGGAAATGTTTTAATGCCTGAAGTTATTTCGCCATTCTCAAAAGTGTATCTTATCCTGACGTCCCAAGAGACGGAAAAGTTACCGAAGTCCAAGGAATGAGTCACTTTACTCAATTTTGATGAGTAATCTCAGGTGTCATGAAACCCGGTTCTGAAAGCGAGGGGAGGGGGCGTCAGATCTGCAGACGGAAGACAGGCCGCTCCCGATTGGATGTCGAGACCTCGATATTCCTAAAATTGCGTCATTTCGAAGCCAATTGGGTCCAGATGTTATGGGCATCGACGAGTTACCGTCTCGGAAACTCTCAATCACGCAAGCGAAAGGAGAGGAGGCGGCTAATTAAATATTGAGAAAGTAGCGCGGGGCGAGTATCGTCACGTGGGTCTCGAGGCTTGCGAGCCCGGGATAAATACCGCCGGGCACCGAGCAGGCGAAGGAGCGCGCTGGGAACCCCTCCTCACCGCCGCTGCGCCGCGAGTCCGAGTCCAGCCGCAGGAGGAGCCCCGCGGCCTGCGCGTCGCAGTAAGTGCCCGCGGCGCTCCCCGCCCTTCCCGCCGCGCAGCTCTCCGGGGTGGCAGCTGGCCGCACCAGGGGCGCCGCTGCAGCGAGGGACGGCGGGGAGACCGGTCTCCGAAACGCTGGCGCCCTTCTGTGTTTTTCACCTGCTGAGCCTCCAGGTTTGAAGGTGGGGCTTGGTGGGTTAGGGGTCTAGGGGATTTGGGATTCAGAGACACGAGGACGCTTCTCTCTCCTAAAAGGTACAAGTGAGACTTTATTTAGCCCTTAAGCTTTTTATGTTGGTTCTAAGGGACCAGAGTTCTGTCAAGGGGCTGAAAATTCTGCTGCCCTAACTCCTGGATCTTGGATGTATTCTCTCCCTCCCCCCCACACCCCTGTTATCTCTCACTCTTCCTAGAAATTCAACATGAAAATCCTCGTGGCCTTGGCAGTCATTTTTCTTGTCTCCACTCAACTATTTGCTGAAGAAATCGGAGCCAATGATGATCTGAATTACTGGTCCGACTGGTCTGACAGTGACCAGATCAAGGTGAGACCCTGTCTCGGGACGGCCCATGCCTTTCTTCCTGGGCTTGGGAGCTGTCACCTTCCCCGAGATGGCACCGTAGTTATCCTGGCAGGCACCGCGACCGTGGCCAGAGACGGAGCGGAAGGCTGTAAACGGGCGCTATTTCCCCGGTTCCTCACCAGATTTTGCGCCCACAATTCAAGTTTCCTCCTGAGGGCTGCCCCGTCGGATCCAGGAACTCTCCCAAGGAGGGATGCCCTACTTCATGAGCCCGGGGTCCTCACGAGGCTAGGAGCTTCCCATGCTTTAATTCCCCCGTAACCGGGATCTGGGGGGCTCCAGCCCAGCTGCACTGGCCGAGCGGCTGCAAATGCTGGGCCCCGGCAGAGGCGGGCGTGCGGGGCGCCCGCGGGGAGCCAGGGCGCTCGCGGGGCTAGAGGGCCTGAGTGGGGCGGGAAGTTAACGTCCTGCCTTGACGTTGATCTGGTTGACCCGAGGGCCGAGCTGCTAGTGTCCGTGGCTCTCCGATTATTGGCGCGAGGGAGCACCAGTGAGGCACAGTTAAAGTCCGGAGTTGCGGGTGGTTTGTAAAGCATTGTCACCCTTCCCTACCCCAGCCCCACTCCCCACACACACACCTGTGGGCATTTACGGCGGAGAGAGGTGTCCAAAGTGACCACCAGAGAGCCAAGACAAAACAGGTAGCGGCGCAGCAGATGAGTGAGAGGCCCCGGGCTGGGGGTCGGAGGGAGGGAAAGAGCAGAGCCGAGAGGGCTCAGGGCTCCAGTCGCTAACTCTCTCCGCCAACCTTAGCCGAGGCTGCGGCGCGGGGCTCGCATTAGGCTGTTAGGGACCGAACCAGGGAGCGACCCCGGACGGACCCCACTCTGAAACGTCCTGGGAGCCGGCTTCCTGCCTTCAGGGCTGAGCGCACTGCGAGTCAACTGTGGCTCGCCCGGGACTGGCGCGCATGGTGGGGACCGCTCGGGTCGCCTACAGACCAGTTTGTCCGTGCGTCTCTCCCCTAGGAGGAGCTGCCGGAGCCCTTCGAGCATCTTCTGCAGAGAATCGCCCGGAGACCCAAGCCTCAGCAGTTCTTTGGATTAATGGGCAAACGGGATGCTGGTGAGATGGGCAACCGTCCCTAGATTTCTCGGGGCAGCCCGCCCTGTCTGCTTACTCCTTCTCGGAGCATCCAAGTGTTCTCTGCTCTTTGAGTGGAGATTTCCACTCCAAGAGAGGTGTTATTTCCCGCCCCGGGCGCGACTCTTGCCCACATCCCACTTAGACAAGCACAGGCCCTGAAAGGGAGGAAAAGATTTATCTCTCAAGCCTCACAGTATTAGAATGACCCAAACCACCAATAGCGACTAACCTTAACTAAGCGTTCGGTTGACTGAAGATGCAAATTGACAAGGAAGGGGAAGGTGGAGGGGAGGGAATGGGGGGATGGGGGAGAACCCAAGAGCTAGTACACCACAAGCACAAATGGAGGCTGGCTCACAGCAATCCCTCTGGTTAGGTGAGATGTGGCTGCCCAGTGCCTCCTAATAGAAATAGTCGGTTTCCTTGAATTCGTGGCACCATCAGTGTAACGTATAGTTAATGCTAATTCGTCTCTTGTCAGATTCCTCAATTGAAAAACAACTGGCCCTGTTAAAGGCTCTTTATGGTAAACGTTCCTATAAATCTTTACTACAGTGAATGCACATGTAGGAAAGTGGATAAAAAATCTTTTATGGGCTAAAATACGAGATCTCGATTATGCCTGTTTAGTAAAGAGATGGATTTGCATACCTGTAATTCTCTTTCTCTTTCACTTTCTCTTTTCTTCTCCGGTTTTCTTTCTTTTTCTCTCTCTTCTCCTTCTTCCTGAGGATCAAAGGGGTGGCCAGCCTTGAAGATGGGAGGTGGTTATAGCCTTACAGGCCTCAAGAATTTCATAGACTGGATTTGCATCCATGGCCTATAGGAGGCACTTAATAAATTTTTCTTTTGTTTGTCAAAAAATTTGATTTTATTAATAATAATTTGATTAGCATTTATAAATGGAAAATTTCATATATTTTAAAAATCAACTAATTTTGTAATTCTCTTTAAAAGATATAGCTTTTTTTTTAACACAAATCTATATGTGTTTGCTAATTTTATCTTTCTTCTAGGACATGGACAGATCTCTCACAAAAGTAAGTTCAAAATTACTTTGACATTTATCAAATTTAAATGTAAAATCATACTGAATTCCACTTTATGTAATATCTTACCTTATTTGATATCATAATTTGGGACAATATTTTTAATTACAAAAATATAAGAATGGGGAGACTCATGTTACTCAGAATATGATCATTTAAAGCTCTGTGGTTTAGATATTTTGTACTGTATTATCAAAAAGATGCACAGTGTTAAAAAAGAAAAAGTCTTTTAACTCCTATAAAGTGTAAATTGTAAATAAGAATTTTAATCTGAGGGGTAAAAATCCACCACACACATTACTCACAACAACATCCCCCCATGCCCACTTCCATGGGGAGGGGGAGCATTTATAGGCATCTTCTAACTCATCTTGGTATTCTGGGTCCCATAATGACATCATTTATTACTGTCTTCCAGCAGCCAATTAAGTACAATAAGAACCTAAGTAGAGAATCCATACTAAAGATAAACACAGAGATGCAGTTTTTTAATTTCGTGATTGAATGGGAAACTTCAATCAGTGAAACATTTCTTAAGGCAGTGAAGATGGCAAAATTGTGGCACTTGGAGGTCATTAGATTTCAGCTTACCAATCAATGGAGCCAGAGGTAACAAGAATCCAGGGGTCCATCCATCTTTATCATATTGTCCACTCACATATCCTGTCTTGGCTTTGGTTCATTGGGAGGCAGAGCAGGCCACGTTAGGGTAGCAACCCTAGTCTCAACTAGTAAGGTACAAATTAAGAGAAATTTTCCCACTAGCATTAAAGTAATAACCTTTTCCAAAGGTCTTACCTTTGAAATGAATACTTTTTATACATATTTACTTCCTAAGGATTTGACTTTTGAGAGAGTTATATATAGCAAAATTCTATGTAATAAACATAAATGTACTGTATTCATGTCAAAACTAATACACTTTTCCAAAAGAAGTATTTTTTTAAAATTCCATCAAAGAGAAATAGTGACCTTTGAGAAGATTATCATTATCAAGGATAGGGACCTATTTAACTAAGGTTCAGTTTTTGGGAAATACCACATATTCAATAACATGAGAAAATAAACCTGGATATTTCTTTTTCACACAAATATGGCATTCAATCCCTAAAAACCAAAGCTAGCTCAAATAGCAACAATATTTAAAACTTTATGTAATAGAGAAAATATAATATGAATAAAAGGTACTGCTAATATTTAGAAAAGTGCTTTCATTGTATTGTTTTAATGTAATTTATAATTATAAGGGATCTTTATTTTTTCAGGTTGACAAAAACTTGAAATAGATGCATATTTACTATATAGGCTTTTATTCAGGAGCTTGATTTTTTTGTACTAGTTATAACAGTTTGTTGCCTTAAAGACATACATATTAAAGTACCCCTACATGTATTTTTTCAGGGCATAAAACAGATTCCTTTGTTGGACTAATGGGCAAAAGAGCTTTAAATTCTGGTATGTATAAAAACATGACTGAAAGTAGACTAATATCTCAAATATTTTCTATTTTTTTGTAAAGCATAGTTTTCAAAGTATTAAAAAGGAATAATAGAATTAAAGTGAATATTTATAGTGGAAAAAATCTAATTATAGTACTGTAACCCAAGAATAGATTTATAGCTGATTAAGCTAATATTAGCATAACATCAGTCTATTTCCCTTAAACCACCAGCCTTACCAGCATCTGTCCCAATTAATCATTACTCAACCTGAATCTTTGGGCTAATCTAATACTCTCCTGCAGATCTGTTTAATAAGCCATACTTAATCTTACTGAACTAAGGGGTAGAGGATGCAGGGAGTAATAAGATCCATTTTCACTTATCACCAAAGTAATTTGAAAGTTTTATGAGATGTTACATTGGCAATCTTCCAAAACAAAACAAACAAAACAAACCAAACAAATCCTTTATACAAATTGCTTGCTGTTTTTGAAGTTGTAGAATCCCAAAATATAAGCATCCTGATAGAAGTTGGAGAGGAAGAGAAGTGACAGTCTGTTCCAGTACCTTCAAAAAGGAACACAATCAAATCATCCTTACGTGTTATAAATCAGTTCCGGCCATAAAATCTTTAGTGACAAGGGAAGCCACAATTCTTATAGTCCATTTTAATTCCAAATAACTACTTCAGATGATATAAAGGCTGTGTGTCTCTTTTCTTCTCTGTAGTTTCTATCTTCTATGTGAATGCCACATACATTTATCTGAAACCTTTATTTCTTAACACATTCATCACATTATGTTCAAGGTTAAATATATTCTTACCCTATATTATTTTCATAGAAATTTTTCGATAAGCACATTCAGGCTAAGGCTCCTGCGAAAAGCTATTCAAATTCTTTTTGTTTCACCTTCCATGAAAATAGAATTAAAATATTCATCGCCTAGTTAATTAGAAAGTAATCAGCAGCTGTCTAGAAAATAATCAGCAGTTTCTAGAAAACCCGTAAGATGGACTGGCTTAATTCTTAATTATCTAGATTTATGCAAAACAATAATTTTCCTAGTGTTTTTAATGGTTCTCTACTCTCCAAATTTAGGCACTGTCTTTGTATTTCTTTACCATTAATTTTGGGGCTTCTCCAATACAAGTTTTACAGAACTTACCAGTGTGCATAATGAAAAACTTATAATTGTTTTATTAATATGCATGATATACCAGCTGTTGGGAGTGAACTATAAATTTATACCACAATGGCTTTTATTTGTATCAGTACATGCTAGTTCTCATGCCTATGACAGTGGTATTCTTATTAATACCAGTCATCAACTCTCCATTTCCAGAATTGATGTAGGTTTCAAAACAGGCTTACCTTTAATAAATAATGTAGATACTATCTAATTTAGAACAGATTTAATGCTGTTAAATGTAATTAAAGTCATAGTATAATTATAAGCAATGATACATAGAATTGCTTCATTAATCACAATCAATTTATAACTAAACCTTTGTTATTCCATTTGATTTCTGAAGATATAAATGTTAAAAAACAGGCAAAATGTATCCATAGGCAATCAGGTACTTGTGTATTCAGTTGACCCTTTTCTGGTCACAAACCTCTTGATAAATGTAGATAATCTCTCCCAGAGAAACCTTTATCAGTTCATACACATAAAAATTTAATATAGTTTCTGCGGGTTCGAGGACCATGTAAGAAACTCTGCTTCCGTATGAGAGGACATTATGTTCCAGCTAAATCACTAATCTATCTTTCGTTAGTACATGTTGGCATTCATCTCATTTCTCGGAGGGACAGAGTCGTGTTACCAAAAACTTGACAGAGACTGGACCTGTGCGAGGCATACTCCTCCTAGGATAAACAATCAGAGTGAGACATGAACTGTTCCCTTCCTTCAGAACTGCCCAGTTTGGGAAGAAATAATTACATCTCATCTCAGAAATAATTACATAACTGATATGAAATGTGCTTCTTATTATTAACCTCACTTAAGGAATAGCTGGATGTTAAAAATCAGTGTTGAATGGGGGAAGTGATAATACTGGTGCCTTTACTTACCTTCTCTCTCAACAGACCTCACTGAGGAAACTGGTCCGAGTAGCACCATGATTTCCATAAATCTTTTACAGATCTTTCTACTGTTTCTATTTAAATCCAGTATTTTATATATATACAAGGCATACCAAATTTCAAAAAGCACAATGATTTCACTAAGTGAAATTTAAGTGTATAAAGTACCGGCTCAGATGATTGAAAATAGCCTTAGGTATTTTGATCACAACAATCTGATTCTTACCCTTTTGTGATTATAGATGCCTTTGAAATTATATATAATTTAGAATATAATATAATAAAATATAATCTGGCATTTTTTTGGTTCAGGTACTCAAAGTATTTGAATTACTTGTAGCTATATGTTAAATACCTTTTGAAGCAGTATCCGTCTTTCACAGGCCATTATGGTTCTAGGCGGTAAGTTAAATGGTATTGTATTTAGATGGCTCGAGGGACTTACACACAGAGAATAGACTGCTTTTAGTCTCAAGGACAATCTGTCATTGGGAAGTATCCTTAAAAGAGGAATAGACCCTCCCGCCATTAGGTGCCCCTGGCACTGAGATTGCCAAACTTTTATGAAAAGAACCAGATTGTAAATATTTTGGACTTTGTGAGCCATGCAGTCTCTGTAGCTACTACCCACATCCTCCTTTCTAGGCCAGAGCAACCATAGACAAAGTGAGTAACTGGCTGTGTCTGTGATCCTATTAAAGTTTATCCATAAGAACAAATGGGTAGGCTAGATTTGGCCCATGGCCTATAGTTCATTTACTCTGTCCTAGAATAAAACTCCCACATTTCACTTTTATCCTGCTACTATTCCTGGTTACTTTAGACGTTATCCTTTCTATAACTCACAGTTGGTGTCTGCCACTGCTTGAGAAAGCCGCAGAGCATCAGCATTAGAATAGCTAGAAATACAAATTGGGGGCACAAAGTATATGATGAATAACTGAAAAAAACAAAGAGTTCTGTAGTTAGATCACCTCCAGTCAAGATAGAAACTGAGGATTGAAGGACATGCAATAAAACGCTTCAGGAGAAAGTCATGAGTTTAAAACAAATGACTGACTGCCTTGAACTTTATTTGTTTAACTCCCTTAGTGAATCCTCCTAAAAAAAATTCTGTCTCCTCTTTTTCTTCCAGTGGCTTATGAAAGGAGTGCGATGCAGAATTATGAAAGAAGGCGCAAATAAACTACCCAACAAATTATTTATTTCAGCTTCATTTGTGTTAGTGAGCAATGAAAGAAAAATAAGATGCGCACTAGGAGGAATAATTATTTATTTAATAACAATTATTGTTTTGAGTTGAAAAACTCAAAGAAAGTGTTTATTTTTCATATCGTGCCAGTATGTGTTGTAAACACGTGTTGTAATTATAATATGATGACTCCCTCAGAAGTAGAAATTGATGGGAATTTCACAACAAAGCACAGTGTTCAATGAAATTGTAAAACAATGATAGAAGCTCCAAAGAAAGAAAGAATTGCTTTGAAGCAGTCGTATCAACTTCTGCTAAAAAGGGAAGGAAATTCCCGATGGTCTCATGCTTGCCCTGGTATTTTTCATGGCCAACATGCTGAGATTTTGGTATCAAGCTATATTTGTATCCCCAAAGCATGTTTCACATTTTGTGACTATATAGAGATGTTTTTAAAAGTTGTAATGTGACTCGACAAGGTCCTCATTCCATTGTATGATGTGTTGTGATAGCTAACATTTTAAATAAAAGAAAAAAATACCTGGACGATTCTTTCATATTCTTTTGTTAACATTTATGTCAAGTCAGCAACCTTTCTTTTAGTAGATGAAAGAGACTAAACTGTTTTGTCTAATATGTATTTTCTCTCTCTCTCTCTCTCACATGCATTTTTTGCTAAGCCATTTGACATAAGCTAATCAGGGAGAAAACAATTGCATTTTGGAATACAAAAAGAAAAGACTAAATTCTGATCCTATATGCCAATTATTCTCTTTTGTAAGTAGGATGAGGGTCTTTTTTTTTTTTTTTTTTTTGAGACAGAGCCTCAAGCTGTCACCCTGGATAGAGTGCTGTGGCATCACAGCTCACAGCAACCTCCAATTCCTGGGCTCAAGCGCGTCTCCTGCCTCTGCCTCTCAAGTAGCTGGGACTACAGGCGCCCGCCACAACACCCGGCCATTTTTTGGTTGCAGCCACCATTGTTGTTTGGCGGGCCTGGGCTGGATTCGAATCCGCCAGCTCAGGTGTACATGGCTGGAGCCTTAGCCCATTAAGCCACAGGCGCTGAGCCAAATGAGAGTCTATTTTAAAGATACCTTTCACCGTTTATTTTCTTGCTGAATGAAACATCGGCACACTATCATTTCAGCCCCACGTGGAGCCCAGGTATAAATGAACCCGTGTGTGAGTCTCACTGGAATGAGGATATTAAACTGAACTCTCACAGATGTTGTCAGAAGATGATACAGAAAGATGAGGAGCTGGTAATACAGCAGCTCACTCTCATAGTGAAACCCTCCTAGTGAAACCAAGAACTCTGTTACACAACGTGTAAGAAGTGCCTGTGAACTGCTAACACCCATAGCACTCCCTCTGGCAGAAGCATCTGGAATAAATACAGGGCAACGAGAGAGGCCTGTGCCTATTTGCTTAAGGGGAAGGATTGCTAAGAATCCTTGGAAACATTTCTGATGGTATAGAAGAGAGTGTGCTATCTGACCTGTGGTGAAACAACGCAGGACAAGCACTGCTTAGTGAAGTAAAACTCTATGAATTTGTCCTAGACTATTTCTAGAAAAAGAGAACTAAAGCATATTTTAACTTTTATAACTTCAATTGAATAGTTTGTCTTAAAAAATACTCTCCAACTCATATTCTTCATTACACAATACATTTAAACATCACATATTAGGTCAGGCACAGTGGCATCTGCCTGTTATCAGACTCAAGCAACCCTCTTGCCTTCGTTTCCCAAGAAGCTCAGACCACAGGCTTACACCACCACACCCAGTTAGTTTTTTCTATATATGTTTTAGTAGAGAAGGGGTCTCACTCTTATTCAGGCTGGTCTAGAACTCCAGAGCGCAAGCCATCCACCCATCTTGGTCTCCCCGAGTCCAGGAGTTTGAGGTTGCTGTGAGTTGTGACACCATGGCACTCTAGCCTGAGGCAACAAAATGAGATTCTGTCTCAAAAATACATAAACAAAATAAAATAAACATTACAAGTTATATAATGGTAAACAAAACGGAGGAGTGCAGAGTCATCCAGAGCCTTCATTCCCCAACAGCAACATTTAATCCTCTATTGAATAATAATAATTATATAATAATTATTATTATTATTCAATAGAGGATTATAAATTACAAATCACTTTCAATTTTAAGTAATTATAATCACTTAGTGATAGAAGTATTATTATCATTGTACAGATGGGCTATGAAAGTTAAGGAAATGCTGGGGTCAGAGATTATAAAATGAGAGGACCCAGGATTAGAAAGCAATTGAGGGGAAAATAGAGAAAATTAATATCCAACAACAAAATGGATTACTCAAATTAGTATACTAGTACAACAGAATATTAGTCAGTCATTGAAAGGGACGTTATGTCATAATAAATAATGTGGAACGTCATATGTGGTATGTTGTTAGAGACACAGCAGGATGTGTGTACTGTGTATATATTTCTACAGAGAAGTTGTAAAAAGAGAAACAATGGCATGAATAACAGCGTGGGCTTTAGAGCCAAACTGCTCAGGTTTGAATCTTGGCTCCACGATTACTTAAACGGCCTTGTCACAATGGGCCTTACCTTTTTCTTTGTCTTATTCTCCTTGTTGGTAAAATTGGAATTAACAATAGTGTCCCCTACATGAAGTTTAGGTGAATGATGAGTGAAATTATGCATGAAAAGCTTTGAGAATAATCTCTCACAGACAGCAAGGGTTCAGGGACTGTTACCTGTTGTCATCGTTAGCTATTCTCCAAAGTGCTGGCAAGATAAAATCAGTGCTATATTTCAGCCACCAGCATTCTTTTAGTAGGCACACTGAATAAGCAGCAGGGAGGGTTTTTAAATCTTTACCTTACGAACTAAATCTAGGGCTATGTCACAAATTGTGCGATACTTTATGCTGCTCATACTGCATCAGATAATCTCCAAGGCACCTTATTGCTCCGAAATTCTAGGAATTACCCCATAGCACTGCATAAAAGCCTGCATTAGGGGACCTCACTCTGCATGCTTTCCTGCTAGGCTCAGGAACCAGCAACAATGTGAATAGGGAAAGGGAGAGACACTTCAGTGGAAGTTTCTACAGATAAAACATTTATTATTACTTTCCTTTTCTGGCATATGCTTATTTTCTGCAACTAAAATAAGCCTTGTTGGGGCCAGGTGGGGTGGCTCATGTCTGTAATCCTAACACTTGGGGAGGCCGAGGCAGGCAGATTGTTTGAGTGTACAAGTTCAAGACCAGCCTGAGCAAGAGCAAGACCCAGTCTTTAAAAAAAGAGTCAGGCGTTGTGGTGGCACCTGTAGTCCCTGCTACTCTGGAGGCTGAAGCAAGTGAATTGCTCTCTCACTTGAGCCCAGGAGTTTGAGATTGCTGTGAGTTATGACTCCACAGCCCTCTACTGGCACTCTTGAAAAAAAAAATAACAATAAAAATAAGGCTTCTTCACCTAGACTTTTTCTTAAGTATTTTACTCTGTTATAAAACAGCAAAAGTCCAAGCTATACATATAATTAAGTCACCTATAAACATTATTGCTTTAGAGTTTTGATTTTGGTTTTGGTTTTTGTATGTCTATGGGTCCCAGACAAAAAAACAAAGTATCCTCAAACTAATTTGAGGAAGGCTTAATAAAGGGACTAATTACAAAGACCTGGACAGAGTATAGAGAAGCCAGTGATGGAATATGGTTCTCTATGCTACACCCTTGGGAACAGCTGCTACCCCTAGTCTAGAAGGATCAAGGTGAGGAAATGAGGGTCTCTGTAGGCAAAGGGCTGCCTGACAGCTGCTGTCTTCAGTAAGGATGATGGAGCCAAATGAAGGTGATGGGGGGGGAGTAGAAGGAGAGCAAGGAGGCTGGAGAATAATTGTTCCTACCTCCCCGTCCTCCCAATGTCTGATCTCCTGTTGGTACCTCCCACTGGACAAACCCAACTGTCTACCCAGGAAAGCAGCACACACAGGGCACTGGAGCAGGTGGAGAAATCTAGCTGGTACATTGGGAGGGAGAAATGAAGATACTCAGCACACCGTGTGCTCCATTGTCTTGAATCAAGAGGAATCTAACAAGCAGGAATTCAAATAAAGAAACGCACATAGTAAAACTGAAAGACCTTGTCTGCACACCCAGTGCTACTTTCCAGAGATATAGTTTCAGAAGGACCCCATCCAAACAAGCAAGCAAAAATAAAAATATCTTTTTTCCATTTGAGCATGTGCTGAAATTGCTCCTTTTAACATAAAATTATTATTAATAATTTTTAAAGGGTATATTTTTAAATAAGTTAATGAGTATGCTGGAATTTGTGAAAAACAAAGGAAAGACTTTAAGTGGATCAGAAATTATATTGTTAGAAATAAAGGGATGTTAAAAAAAATACCTGCCAAATATGAAAACAATTACTCTATAATGATACTAACATCAGATAAAACAGAATTCAAGGTATGAATTCCAGTATATTGAAAAGATATTTAATATTTATAAAAGAAATAATCTAGGGCCAGGCATGGTGGCTCACGGGACGGAAGCTGAGGCAGGTGGATTGTTGAGCTCAGGAGCTTGAGACCAGCCAATGCAACAATAAGACCCCCTTCTCTAAAAATAGTTGGATGTTTTGGCAGATGCCAGTAGTCCTAGCTACTCAGGAGGCTTAGGCAACAGGATTACTTGAGCCCAAGATTTTGAGGTTGCTGTGAGCTATGACACAACAGCACTCTACCCAAGGAACAGAGTGATACTCCATCTCAAAAACAAAATAAAACACAACAAAAAGGAATAATCTAGTTAGAACACATAAGACCATAAACCTTTATGCATCTGATTTATATTCAAAATATGTAAATAGAAGCCAGCAGAAATATTTAAAAGTATTAAAAATGTACAAGTTTTTAATAATTATGAGAGACATCACACTTTTTCAGGTTACTCAAGAAGTAAGCCAGGGTAAGAGAAACTAAATGATATAATTAAGAGTTTTAATGAAATAGGCACACAGATAATTAAGACAAGTAAACATACATAATTAAGAATCTTCATCCCCTGCATGAACATAGATGCAAAAATCCTCATTAAAATACTAGCAAACCAAATTGCACAGGACAGTAAGAGGATCATACGTCATAATCAAGTGGGATTTATTCCTGGGATGTGAAGCCAATTCAACACAAATAAATAAAGTGATGTCATACACCACATTAACAGACTGAAGAAAAAAATCACCTGATCATCTCAATAGATGTAGAAAAAGCATTTGACAAAATTCAACATGCTTTCATAATAAAAATTCTCAACAAACTAAGTATGGAAGTAATGTACCTCAACATAATAAATGCCATGTATGACAAGTCCACAACATTATATTCTCTATTTTTCATATTACATGACTGGATACTTTTTGTACAGCCCTGGTACACACTCTCTCACACACATACACAATGAAATACTACTTGACCATCAAAAATGAATGAAATAATGTCTTTTGCACCAACTAGGTTGGAACTGGAAACTGTCCTAAGTGAAGTATCTCAGGAACAGAAAAACAAATACTGATTGTTCTCAGTTATAAGTGGACACTAAACCATAGGTATACATGGTCAAACAGAGTGATATAATGGACACTGGGGACTCAGAAAGGGTCAGGGGGAGGCAGGATGAAAAATCATCCATTGCATACAATGTATGCTACTTGGGTTATGGGTACACTAAAAGCCTAGACTTACCACTGTACAATTCATCCATGTAACAAAAAGCATTTCTACCCCCAATCCATTGAAACAAAAGAAAGAAAAAGAAAAGGGATTTAAGAGACATATCAACCAATTCCAATATATAAAAACAAATAAATTCTATATAAACAAATAAATAAAAGTAAATGATTAAACAATCAGAGAACTTCGAACACCGGTTATTTGATGACAATGAGGAGTTGTTAATATTTAAATGTGATAATGATGTTCAGTTATGATTAAACAATATACAGGTCACTGTCCTTGACCCATGAAAGCAGGGGACTAATAGAGTTAAAATAATTAAAATGCAGCATGGTAAGGCTATACCATGATAAGTGGAAAGTGTCATGGGGACCACCTAGAATTGCTGTTTATGAGAGAGGAATCTTGAAGGATGAGAAGTTTGCCATGGGGATCAGGGAAAAAGGGATCTCTGAAATAAGCAAACAATAAGAACAGAGACAAAGAGGTGTAAAAAAAATAGGACATGTTCTAAGGAGTACAAGTATTTGAGCACAGTTATAGCACAGAGCACGTGGCAAGAGATAAGGCTAGAGAGACAGGTTTGCATGAGATCATACTGGACCTTTCTTGATTCCATATCAAGGCCAATGGAACACCGAGCTGATCTGTAAGTATTTCAGAGATGGAGAAATGCCACTAGAGAGTTGTAGCAAGTTTCTCTTTTGAGAGATGAAGACGTCAGAGAGCTTCTAATCTGGATTACAGAAGTGTTAGTCAACCTAAAGAGTATGAAGTCAGTTGTCATCACACAGACCCCTGCCCAAATCCTACCAGCTTTTAAACTCAAGGATCTAATATTCAGAAAAACTGGCCCACATATTAATGAGATTCCTCTTCTCCTCTCTCAGTCCTGTGCCTGGATCAGCAGAGGACACCCATTTCCTCTCTCTAGAAAGGTTCTGCTATAATATACTACTGGGACCTGAAGGATAACCTCTGTGAGCTACACACAGAAAATAGAAAGCAGCCCACTCTCTCTGACCATTTCTTGGTGCTTCATTCTGTGTCTATCTTACTTACTTTCCTACCACATTTCTTTATACTTTCTAGGACTAATTTATGGCTTTGTCCAAAAGGGGCACTTGAGCTGAGGCCAGCTCCCAGTCCAGAAATTCTATTTGGCTCACCTTCTCTTGGATCCTTCATTTAATAGTGGCAACATTCTCCTTTCCTTACCAGCTAGGTCTGTACTTTTTACTGTTAAAAATAAACAATATGTTGTGTAGAGATACATAAGTAAGTAGCAGAATTGTAAAGAAACTCATGGAAATGGTTAACACAAAAAGACAGGACAGTTGTTGGCTGGATGAGAGAGAAGGGAAGTGCACGGGGCATTTCTGAAATACCAAGTATATTCAGTTTTGTGACATCAGGGGACACATCGCTGTTTTAGTATAATTATAATCATTCTTCAGACCATACACATATGTGTTATATACTTTTTATATGTAACATTATACACATGCAAATTTAAAAAGTTGTGAGATTCAAGACAAACATCTCTCATAGTTCCATCATCTGAAACTTTTCCTCCAGATATAGTCATGCAAATTGATAGCAGTGTGGTGCCAACTAACATCCTCTGTCCCTTTATCATAACTAACCTGCCTCTGGAAAGGAAGAAGGAAGAAAGTGTATGTGAGTAGATGAGGAGCTGTAGGTTCATTTTGCTATTATTGGCTGACTCTGCCCCCAAATTAGTAGACAAACCCTTAAAACTGAATAATGTCCTTCCTTTACTCACGTGCCCTTAAACCTTAGAAACATTTTTGAAAGTTAAGACATAAATGCAATACCATCTATAAAAAACCTTGCAAATTAATCTACTTCTGAACAAAAATAATTTACATGAAAAATAATGTAGGTTTAGAAGAAAGAAAAGATAAAATGCCAATATGGAAGCAAAATGTATAGGAAGAAATTAAAAGCTGAAGGAGAGAAATAAACCCAACCCAAGTGGCCATCTCCTTAGAAAAGAGAGAAGGCACCTCTTTCCTCTTTTCTGTATACTTCATGTGTATTAATCTCAATTTAAAAAATTTTATTTACCTGTGTAATCTGTTTCTTCAAAGCCAATTTACATGGATAAAAGAAAACTCCTTTCTAAAATAAAGCAAGGTTTAGATATAATTAATTTCTAATCTTTGTTCACTAAGTCATTATTAGGCAAAAAAGAAATATTTGGGGAAGTTTATAATACTTCTCCTACTTCAATTTCACAAAATGTTATTCTTGCCTAATACACATTAATGGCCTCTTCTAAACAGATACTGAGTCTATTAGGTACATACATCACTCTACATCTGTAGCCTTTTTTTCAACCCTGATTCAATTATGTTAGACTTAAAATGTGTTCTGTATTTGCACAGAAATACTTTTGGATGATTTCTTTTAAAATTTCATCGTAATGATTTCCTTAGTGCCAAGTATTTTATATTCTAATCCATAATGACCAAGGTTGAGTTTGTCTTAATATCATTTCAGAAGAGTAAAAATGCCGTTGCATTATTTAGGAATAATAGCCAAGAAAGATTGATTCAGTCACTCGTCTATTCATTCATTCATTCATCACACTTCATTTGTCTTATGGTGGTAAGACATCATAACAAATGCAATGGGGACATATCCATGAATTATATCATGAGGCTGACATAAAAACACTAATAGAAGAATAAGATATGGCTAGATAATTGAAGTGTCTTATAATAATTGCCATAAATGAAACAGAAAAAGTACCTGTGATGGAAGAGACAGTTTTCCTCTTGCTCTCTAGTAACCCCTTGCACCTGGAATAGTACTGTTCTGTAGCAGGTGATCATGATTATTGAATGGTGGGGTGGTGGGTGGGTGGAATGAATGAATGAACAAGGAAGTGCATATGACCTGGGTTTGGATGAGGGGGGAATCAGAAGATGTATAAGGTAATTTGAAGAAGTCAAGGTCATGCTTTTAAGTCTTAGTTTGACCACTTTAATTCAGATTTTTTTTTCCAGTAATAATTATCTCAACATGGTCTCCAACCTTACTCTCATTATTTCCTTAAGAAACATTCATGAACATAAAAGTAAATGCAGTCCCAGGAACTTGAGTAAATTTGAACTATGTTTCAATCATCAAATGAGTACTATTCTTTTCAAAGTATTTACCCAGGGGTGTTAATGCACTTAGTTCAATGATGCTGGCATTATCCAGTACATGCTTAGAACTCTGGAAATTGCCTTCAGAATCTACATGAGCTCCTTTTAAATATATACAAGGTTGACATTTTTATCCTTTAAAATTTTCTTTGATAATCAAAAGTCCCTGTATTTCCTCTATTTCCTCTAAACGTGCCTATAGATCAGTCGAGCACATTACCACTGGATATCTTAAGGAGGCACTCTATACTCTCAGAAAGTGATGGCAAAGTATATAAAATGGAAAGAATGCTTTTACAGATGGCTTGCATTAAAGTTTTATTTAAATAAATCTTCGATTACCCACCTTAATATAATGGAACATTTTCAAAAAGGTCAGTGGCACTGATGTACTAACTGATCACATACTGGAACTTCTGAGTGGTCACCATTTCACTAAGGACTTGAAGTATGCTCTGACGACAACTGGAAAATCTTAGGTTATCACTTTAGAGAGTCATTTTGTGCAATCACATATAAAAGACCAGAAATCTTTAAGGAAAAATATACAGGTGGTTCTGAACTACAGAAAATAGCCTTACAAAACTTCAGAGAGAAGATAAGCAGCTCTGATGTAATACCCTACAGTGACACATACCACAGAGCAAACAAAGGAAACTTTATTTTTTAAAAGTAGAAGATGGCTCAGAAAGGGTCCTATCTATGTTCCTAGATGGTTAATGTGCTTTCTCTTATACCATCATCATGATCATTATTGGTGGTGTCAATGTCATACATAGTGAACACATGCCAGTGTTTTTCCCTCAATGTCCAAGATAGACTATATTTTATGCATGCTCTCTTTTTATGTTAACTAGATAGTTTTTACATTATTCAGTAGTATGTGTATTCTAAGATAATCGGTCTTCTCTGCAGTTGACCAAGGAATAAATCAATTTTGTGAATCCCAGCATATCCTGGTAGTTTTAAAAGAAAAAAAAATTTTTCAGAAAGTTCTATTAACCAACAATAAGATAAAGAATTTTTTTATTAAATCATAGCTGTGTACATTAATGCAATTATGGGGTACAATGTGCTAGTTTTATATACAATTTGAAATACTTTCATCAAACTGGTTAACATAGCCTTCACCAGATTTTCTTAGTTATTGTGTTAAGATCTTTATAGTCTACCCTTAGTAGATTTAACATGTACCCTTGTAAAATGCACCATAGGTGTGGTTCCACCAATTACTCTCCCTCCACCCATCCTCTTCCCTCCCCTACCCTCCCTCTCCTCTTTCCCCTTCAACTTGGGGATAGGTGGGTTATAGTTGGCTTTAATTTGGAATTGTGGGTGCTTATAAATGAATTTCAAAGTAGGGCTGAGTACATTGGATGCTTTTTCTTCCATTCTTGAGATACTTTGCTAAGAAGAATATGTTTAAGGTCCATCCATGTAAACATGAAAGAGATAAAGTCTCCATCTTTTTAAGGCTGCATAATATTCCATGGTGTACATATAACCACAATTTATTAATCCATTCATGGGTAGATGGGCACTTGGGCTTCTACCATGAGTTAGAAATTATGAATTGGTCTGCAATAAACATTCTGGTGCAAATATCTTTGTTATAAAGGGATTTTTGGTCCTGTGGATATATACCTAATAGAGGAATTGAAAGATCAAATGGCAAGTCTATTTTTAGATCCCTAAGTGATTTCCAAATATTTTTCAAAAAGGAACATATAGTAGTTTCATTCCCACCAGCAGTGTAGAAGTGCTCCCTTTTCTTCACATCCACACCACCATCTCTTGTTTGGGGATTTTGTGATGTGGGCTAATCTTACTGGAGTTAGATGATATCTAAAGTGGCTTTGATTTACATTCCTCTGATGATTAAGGATGATGAGTATTTTTTCATATGTCTGTAGGCCATGCACCTATCTTCTTCAGAGAAAGTTCTCTTTAAATCCCTTGCCCACACTGAGATGGGATTACTTGTTCTTTTCTTGCTAATGTATTTGAGTTCTCTATAGATTCTGGATATTAAAACTTTGTCAGAGACATAACCTGCAAATATCTTCTCCCATTCTGAGGGCTGTCTGCTTGCTTTACTTACTGTGTTCTTGGCTGTGCATAAGCTTTTTAGCTTGATCTGATCCCAGTAATTACTTTCATTCAGTGTTGCTTCAATTGCCTGGGAGGTCCTCCTCATAAAATATTCTCCCAGGCCGATTTCTTCAAATGTTTTCCCTGAACTTTCTTCTAGTATTTTTATAGTTTCATGTTTTAAGTTTAAATCTTTAATCCAGTGAGAGTCTATCTTAGTTAATGGTGAAAAGTGTGGGTCCAGTTTTGGTCTCCTACAGGTCACCAGCCAGTTCACACAGCACTATTTGTTAAATAGGGAGTCTTTTCCCCACTGAAGGTTTTTAATTGTCTTATGGAAGATCAAATGGCAGTAAGTAGCTGGGTTCATCCCTTAGTTTTCTGTTCTTTTCCATACATCTACCTCTCTGTTTTTGTGCCATTACCATGCTGTTTTGATTGCTATCGAGGTCTGGTAGCATAATTCCTGCTGATTTGGTTTTATTTCTGAGTAATGTCTTGGCTATTCAAGGTTTATTCTGATTCAATATAAAATGATGTATTATTTTTTCAAGGTCTTTAAAGTATGACAATGGTGATTTAATAGGTATTGCATTAAAATTTTACATTGCTTTGGGTAGTATGGACATTTTAACAATGTTGATTCTTCCCAGCCATGAGCATGGTATGTTTTTCCATTTGTTAACTTCTTCAGCTATTTCTTTTCCTAGAGTTTCATAGTTCTGTTTATAGAGATCTTTCACGTCTTTTGTTAGGTAAACTCCCAAATATTTCATCTTCTTTGGCACTACTGTAAAAGGAATAGAGTCCTTGACTGTTTTTTCAGCTTTTTGGTTTATATAAAGGCTACACATTTGTGAGTATTGATTTTGTAGCCTGAAATGTTGCTGTATTCCTTGATCACTTCTAAGAGTTTTGTAGTAGAATCCTTGGTGTTTTCCAGGTATACAATCATATCTTCTGCGAAGAGTGAAAGTTTGATCTCCTCTGACCCTATATGGATACCCTTGATTGCTTTTTCTTGCCTGATTGTGATGGCTAAGACTTCCATTCAATGTTAAAAAGCAGAGGAGACAATGGACAACCCTGCCTAGTTCCTGATCTGAGTGGAAATGATTTCAATTTAACTACATTCAATATTACATTGGCTGTGTGTTTGCTGTAGATAGCCATACCAATTTTCTTAAGTGTTCTTAATCATTCTGATCATGAAAAGATGCTGGATATTATCAAAAGCTTTTTCTGCGTCAATTGAGAGAATCATAAGGTTTTTGTTTTTTTATTTTGTTTATGTGATGAATTATATTTATAGATTTGAACCAGCCTTAAGATCCTGGGATAAAACCCACTTGGTCATGGTGTATAATTTGTTTGATGTGCTGCCAGATTCTGTTTGCTAGGATCTTATTGAATATTTTTGCATCTATATTTATTGAAGATGTTGGTCTACAATTTTCTTTTCTTACTGAGTCTTTTTCTGGTTTGGGGATCAAGATCATGTTTGCTTCATAGAATGTGCTGGGTAGTATTCCTTCTTTTTCTATATTTTCTAAATGGTTAAATAATACAGATACTAGTGCCTCTTTAAAGGTTTGGTAGAATTCTAATGTTAAGCCATCTGGTCCTGGGCTTTTCTTTTTGGGGCGATTTTGGACAGTTGATGCCATTTCACAGCTTGATATAGGCCTGTTCAACATTTGCACTCCATCCTGGCTAAGTCTAGGAAGGTGGTGTGTTTCCAAGTATTGGTCTATTTCCTTCATATTTTTGTATTTCTGAGAATTTTTGTATTTTCTTAATGAATATTAAGGATTTTTTCAAATTTCTGAGGAGTCTGTTGTTATTTTGCCTTTACCATTTCTGATTGATGACATTAGAGATTTTACTCTTTTTTTTTCCTGGTTAGGTTAGCTAAAGGTTTATCTATTTTATTGACCTTTTCAAAAAAACCAGCAGATTTATGATCTGTTGTATAATTCTTTTGTTTTCAATTTCATTTAATTGTACTCTAATTTTGGTTATTTCTTTTCTTCCACTGAGTTTGGGATTGGAATAATTTTCCCTGGTAGAATTTGGGGTATTGAGTTGCTTGAGATTTCCACTAAGTTGTTAACTTCCTCTCTTTCTGTTCTCTTAAGGAAGGCTTGCATGGCTATAAATTTCCCTCTTAGGACTACCTTTGTGGTATGACAGAGGTTCTGGTAATTCATGTCTTCATTATCGTTTTGTTCTAAAAATTTGGTAATTTCCTTCTTAATCTCGTTTATAACCTAGTTATTGTTCAGTATAAGGTTATTTACTTTCCATGTTTTTGTATGAGTATGCAGATTCCTGTTGTTACTGAGTTCAACTTTTATTCCATGATGGCTTGAGAGGATGCAAGAAATAATTTCTATTCTTTTAAATTTGCTGAGGTTAGACTTGTGACCTAAGGTGTGATCAATTTTGAAGGATGCTCCATGGGCTGATGAGAAAAATGTATATTCAGTTTTGTTAGGATGAAATGTTCTGTAGATATCTGTTAAATCCAATTGTTGAATGGTTAATTTTAAGTCTAAAAATTACATTGCTTAGTTTCTTATTGGATGATCTATCCAACACTACCAAAGAAGTGTTAAAGTCTCTGGCTATTATCGTGATGGGGGGAATCAAGTTGTTCATGTCTGTTAGAGTCTCTCTTATAAATTCAGGTGCATTCTACTTGGGTGCATGAATGTGAATAATTGAAATCTCATCATGTTGAGTGTTACCCTTAACAAATATGAAGTAACCATACTTATTTTTTCTTACTTTTGTTGGTTTAAAGCCTATTGTGTCTGTGAATAAAATCGCAACCCCTGCTTTTTTCTGCTTTCCATTTGCCTGAAATACAGATGACCATCCCTTCACCCTGAGTCTATATTTATCTTTTAAGGTAAGGTGAGATTCTTAAATGCAGAAGATGTCTGGCCTGAGTTTTTGTTTGTTTTTTGTTTTTTTGTAGTTTTAGGCTGGGGCTGGGTTTGAATCTACCACCTCTGGCATATGGGGCCAGTGCCCTACTCCTTTGAGCCACAGGCACTGCCCTTGGCCTGAGTTTTTGTATCCAGTCAGCCAACCTGTGCCTCTTTAGAGGACAATTTAAGCCACCCACATTAATTGATAGTATTGATAA
Source organism: Arctocebus calabarensis (assembly GCA_963573935.1). Lineage (NCBI taxonomy): Eukaryota > Metazoa > Chordata > Mammalia > Primates > Lorisidae > Arctocebus > Arctocebus calabarensis. The sequence goes on from CAUYON010044844.1 coordinate 40,190, forward strand.
GCCTGGTAGAATTTGGGGTATTGGGTTTTTCAAAAGTCCAGTGGACATTTTTAATCCTTTTACCACTGTGGAAGTTGGAATTTGATCAAAAGTTTCTGAATGAGTTTACTTTGGTGGTAGTGGATTGTGCTGGCCATTATGGAGAATAGGTCTGAGAATATCTTGGAGAGCTGGTTTAGTTATGGCAAATTACTTCAACATGTGAATGTCATTAAAGTATTTACTTTCTCCATCATAAATGAAACTCAGTTTGGCTGGATACAGGATTCTGGGTTGAAAGTTATTTTGTTTAAGGAGGTTAAAGGTCAATGACTCTGCTCTTCTAGCTTGAAAAGTTTCAACAGAGAGATCTGCAGTCATTCTAATGTTCTTTCCCTTGTAGGTTATGGTTTTCTTATGTCTGGCTGCTTGCAGAATTTTCTCCTTCATATTAACTTTGGCAAAGTTAATTATAATGTGTCTAGGAGATTCATTTGTGTTGAGTTGTGCTGGGGTTCTGAAACTTTCTGCTATCTGAATTTCAGAATCTTTTGCCATGTGTAGGAAGTTCTCCACGATTATCTCTTGAAGTAGAGCATCTGGGCCTTTTGAAGCAAGCTTGCCGCCTTCAGGAATTCCTATAAGGTGACTATTAGATCTCTTCAAATTGTCCCAGAGCTCTTTGAGAGAAGGATCCACTTTTGCTCTCCCCTGCTCTTCCTCTAAGTGTTTGGGAGCAGTTACAAGCTTTCTCTTCAATGTCAGAAATCCTTTCTTCCGTGTGCTCCATTCTGTTACTGAGGGATTCTACTGTGTTTCTCAGATCTTTGAGGGCTGCAAGTTCTTGCCTTCATGTGTCAAAATCTTGGGTAATTTTGTCTTTGAATTCATTGAATTCTTAAGACAACTTTGAAATGCTTCTTGAATTTCTAACTCCAACTTTACCTCCATTCTGTTAATCTTATTTGCAATTCAAATTCTGAATGCAATTTCTGACATCTCAGCCATTGGTTTATGAATGGGATCTTCTGGTGTGTCCACCTTTTCAGTCCTTGGAGGAGTTGATCTACTCTGATTATTCGTCTTACTGGAGTTTTTCCGCTGATTCCACCCCATGAGTATTTTTCACCATTTGTCTAGATGAGCAGATAAGGTGACATTGGATTGGAGGATCCTGGAGTAGTGATTAACCAGCTCTTTGTCCAGTGGTGACTGCAGGTTTTCCCCTACCACTTTAGAAAGGACCCATACAGTACTATGGCCTGAGACACTGAAGACCTGCTTGGTGTGATGGGGCTAAGTGGCTCCATCTTGCTTTCAGCTCATCTCTGTCCAATCCTAGCAAATCAGTAATTCTGGGTTGAAGTCTCAGCTGTGGAGAAATACAAGCAACTAATATACCCTGCACCCCATGAGCAACAGCTGGAAAAGGAAAATCAAACCTTCCTGCAACATAACCAGAGTACCACCTTGGATGGTCCTCGGGTGATTAACCCAGGCCAAGAGTTCCAAATTGTCGCAGTCAGCACCCCATCTCAAGTGGGAGAGTTCAAAAGTTCTCCAGCAACTAGATATCAGGAGTCTGCTGGCAGCTCGAGTATGACTTGCGCTGGTGCTCCATGGAGTCAGAAGGGCTCACTCAGCAAATGAATTAGTCCAGGAAGGTTGATGTCTCCTTCCCACCTTACACCTCTGTCACACCCAGTCACTATTAACCTTGCAGGACTGTAACCCAGTTTCCTCCAATGAGCAGATGCTCTAGGGTTTTGCACCTGCCTGAGTCACTGGGAGATCTATGTCTCCTCAGTCAGGCTGCCCCACTCTGCCATCAGCCAACAGAGGGAGCTGAAGCCTGACTACCCCAGGTGCTTAATGGAGTCTGAGGAGTTTCACTTAGTTCCAGTCCCACCCCCAATTGATGTTGCTGCCACTCATATTCTCACAGAATTTGCATTTCTGTCCTGACTATGTTCCCCTACAGGCCAGGAGCTGTTTGAGTTCACAGAAACTGCAACTCACCCCTGCCCTGTGCTACTGCCTCTGTGCCAGTTCTCATGGAGCTGGTGTGTCTGTTTCTGCTGTACTCTGTGTTGGGGCAGGCACACTTAAAGCTCACAAATGGCTCTCAGTTCCTGCCCTTCCCTGGGCTGATGCTGCTGCCATGCCTATTTTTGTCCCAGCTATGCTCCCCTGGGGGCCAGTTGCAACTTGGGCTCACAAAAGCAGCAATTTTAACTCAGCTCTGCCCTGGGAGTATGCCACCTCTGGGCATGCACAGATTCTATTCTCCATCCCTGCTGTGCCCTGCCCAGGCAGGTATGACCTCAGTCATACCCTTTGCTCATAGGGCAAGTGTTTCCGTCCCAGATCTGTTCCACCTGTGGCCACCACCAGAGCAGAGGCTCAGCTCCCACTGCTTGCTAAGAGAGGCATGAAGGGTTTCTCCAAAACATCACCAGGGGTGTGAGCCCTATTGTTCCTGCCACTTCTGCTGCTGTGCTGTGCTGTAGGTCACTGTCTCTGCTGTGCTGTGGGGCACTGTCTCTCCCTCACTCCACAGTTCTCACTTCACACCTGTGCCACCAATTAAGCACAGACTTGTAATAGCCTACATCCTGTCCACACCTCTCAAGAAAATGCCCAAGAATCTGGGCTCTGTGGGGGATAGGCGTCCAGGCCACAGGATGAGAGTGGAGGTAGTTCAGAACTGTGGGTAGCATATATTTTCAGTTTTATGCCTGGCAGAAGAGTGCCATGGCACACTAGTGGGTCCTCTCTGGGGAAGGAGTTCCAGTTTTTAGAGGGTCTCTCCCATGGGATAAAATAGGAGGAGATCTGAGCTCTACTCGCTTGTTTGTAGAAAGTATATTGAGAACCATTCTCATGGGGGAGGGGACTCCCAGCCATTTGGCAATGGGTTTTATGCCTATTGTTGTTTCCATGGGGTCATAACTTGCCTCAGCAGGGGTGATGTGCACTCTTCAATCTTCTCTCTTGGATCAGCTTCAAACCATCAGCTTACTTGCTAAACTTCTGTCCTTTAACTCTACTTCTGGGCAGGAGCCTCTGTGTAAAGCTGGTTCCAGTTAGCCATCTTGCATCCTCCACCAGGATAAAGAATATTTAACATCCCTTGCTATGCATTAAATAAGATACCTATCTCACTTTTTTTTCCACCTTGCTTCTTAAATTTTCAACATTTTCCTCAAAATCACAGTAAAAATGTACAAGAGAATGTCATGTCTCCTCACTCTTCCAAAACTTTATTAAGTATTTCCTATGAGTTTGTGGAGGTAATTATGAGGCCTGACAATTAAATATGAGAACTCATCCTAGAAAACATACTATATACCTCATTGCTATCACTGTGGTCACTTTCAACATACTGCTTTTGGAAATCTATGCACCAGCACCAGTGCCTAGTCCACTCTTCAATGCAAATTTTGAAGTGTTTTTCTGGAATGGCCATTGGACCTGTTGTCATATTATCTTGATGTCTTGAAGATCACCAAAATGTCTTCCTTTCAATATTTCCTTTATCTCAAGGTACAGAAAATAGTTATTGAGGGTCAGATCAGATGAGTAGGGTGTTCCAATACAGTTGTTTCCTGGTTAAAAACTCCCTCAAGACACTGCTATGTGAGCTGATAAATTGTCATGATGCAATATTACTTCCTAGTAATATTTTCAGTTAAGATTTTCCTAACTGTTTCTCTATTGATGTTGACTCCATCGCCTGGGTTTCTCACAGTCAGCCAATGATTTTGATGTACAATTTGATGAATTTTTCCAATGTTTTCATCAGCTCTCCTTGTTACTGGCCTCTCTGACCCCTCTTCATCAGGGATAATTTCTCTCCTCTCAGAAAAACATTTAGTCCATTTGTACACTGCCATTTTCATCATAGCATTACCCCCATAACCTTGGACTAACATGCCCCTGATTTCACTTCCACTCTTATAACATTCACAAAGAAATTTAGGACGTTTGCTCATTGCTCTAATTCAAGCTAGGCCAATTCTTGCAACAGCACACAACAACATGAAACAACAATAATGAACACCAATAAGCAAGGCACCACCATATGTTGACACAAATACAGCTGTGAGATACAGATATACCAAGGTTGTTAACCCTTTCTGAGCTATTTGTACAGTGCTGCCAACATAAGCACACAGTGGCAAGTTTGTGAACTTTGTCTGACCTTCTATCTTGATTTCAGTAGGAGAAAATGAGGAAGAAAAACTTCTAAGCAAAAATTTGTCTAATTATTTTAGAAACCAGAACTGATTTCCTGTAAGATTTATATTATATAGCATTCGGCCCTAAATAACTTGTAAAATAAATAAAATGTCATTTTATTTAATGGAATAAAAAATTATAAATGATTAGATAAAATCATTTTATCATTGTAAATGATGAAATATATCATTAGAAGGATATTTCAGTGTTTTTCAGAAAAGACTTCACCATGACACCAGGATGCATGATATTTACAAAACATTTGATCCCAGTATATAAATCCAGATAGGGCTATAGAATAAACTGGATATTCTGAAGATTATGAACAATCCCCAATAATGCTATGCTCTAGAAAACATAATAGTAGGTAGGTAAGAACAAAATTGATGCTATTTTTTCACCTTAAGTTTTCTCTTATTTTAAAATTACTAAACCTTAAAATTTTGACTATTACTAATAACAAATTTGTTGTGATCCACCTCACATCTGATTCAGAGACACCAATATTTTATTTCCACTGCTAACACTGCTGTATTCTGTGTCATTGGTTAGCTCATTCTGTCAAATGCTATTCATTTGCCACACATTTATCCAGTGTCCACTGGATGCCAGGCTCAGTGATGAGTGCTGGCAATACAGAGACAAATGAGTCCCTGAACTTGATTTCATCTCTTCCTGATCAATATTCTGAACACCTGAGAATGCTTAAATTGCTGTTTCATGCTGAAATTCTATAATCAAGTTATAAAATGTTCTTTATCTTAACTAAAGAGTCACTGCAATTTTTAAAATTATTGAATGCATTTCAGCACATGGCTCATGCCTGTAATCCCAACATTTTGGGAGGCCAAAGCGGGAAGATTACTTGAGGTCAGGAGTTTGAAAGCAACCCAGGCAACATAGCAAGACCTTATCTCTACAAAAGCTAGAAAAAGAAATTGGCTACACATGGTGTTGCGTGCCTGTAGTCCCAGTCAGGAGGTTGAGATAGGAGGATTGCTTGAGCCCAGGAGTTCCAGGTTGCAGTGAGCAGTGACTTTACACTGCACTCCAGCCTTGGTGACAGAATGAGATCCTGTCTCTAAGAAATAAAAGAAAATAAAAAGTAAATTTTAAAAATTACTGATATCTTTCCTATTTTAATGTGCATTTACTAAATACTCTCTATTGAATAGAGAGGTTAAATAAGAGAATTTTTAGATTTCAAAAAGACCAATCAAAAATTAAGACATGAACTATGATGAAGATGGAAATGCCAGGGGGAAAAAGTATATCTTTTCCTTACTCATTTTTCATTGATACAAAAAAGCATACAAATTAATTTAATATAAATTTAACATGACCCAGAGAGCCTCAGAAATGAAGATCTGAAGAAAAGGGAAATCCATGTCTGTTTTATGTCAACTCTGATGAAGAAATGGATTGTTACGCAAAAACCTGACTTGAGTATGGTCTAATGGTGATTAGCTGGAGGAGCTCAGCAAGCCCTGTTTGCTCTGACTCCGTTCCATGTCAGTGCCTTCAACGGGTGTCCTTTTCCTCTGGATAAGTGAGGAAACCTGCTAGGTTTCATGCCCAGCTTTGGGGGAGAAAGACAAGAAAGAATTCTGGTTTCTATGATCTGCTTCAGGAGAGAGGAGAGCAGAAAAGGCCAGAGAGACCTTCCACCTCCTGCAGTTTTCTCAATTTCCTTCACCTTAAAATACTCAGTATTCCAAGCTGCCATATATTGGGGGTAGCATATTCTCATGTATCAAGTTTTCATGTATGTTAAGGTTTCTCCCCCCCCCCGAAACTTACTAAAATTAAGAGAAGACAGGCCATTCTAGGTATCAGACATATACCTAAAGCATACCAACTTAGCTTCCTAACCAAACAAAATTTTAAATAAATTCTATAGCCCCTTGATGAAATGAATTGAATCAAGACAAATAAAGTAAAAGTAATATGAGTATCAAGTAAAAGAAATATGAGTTACGTTTAATTTATCAAGTAAAAGAAATATGAGTTACGTTTAATTTTCAGCAATTTGAAATACCAGAGAGCCTAAAGTCATATGGCTTCAAATTATCTAACAATATTTTTAAAGGGGAAATATTTTAAAATGTGCTTTTTAGGCTGGCTGGCTCATGCTCTAATCCTGTACTTTGGGAGGCCAAAGAGGGTGGGTTGCTTGAAATCAGGAGTTCCAGACCAGCCTGAGCAAGAGAAAAACCCCTTTTTTACTAAAAATAGAAAAAGTACCCAGGGGGTGTGGCGAGTGCCTATAATCCCAGCTACTTGAGATGGTGAGGGAAGAGGATCACTTGTGCCCATGAGTTTGAGGTTGCTGTGAGCTGTGATGATACCACAGCACTGTACACAGGGTGACAAAGACTCTGTCAATAAAATAAAATAAACCCACATCACAGAGTCTCAAAGCTGCAGATGCTGGCATGGGTGCGAAGAGAAGGAAACACTTTTACACTATTGGTGGGACTGTAAACTAATACAACCTTCCTGGAAGGAAGTTGGATAATCTTCGAATAACTCAAATTAGACCTCCCTTTTGATCCTGCAATCCCATTATTGGACATCTACCCAGAAGAAAAAAAAATTCTTTTATCATAAGGACATTTGCACTAGACTGTTTAGTGCAGCCCATTTTACAATTGCCAAAATGTAGAAACAGCCTAAATGCCCACCAATCCAAGAATGGAATAATAAGCTGTGGTATATATATATATATACCCTGGAATACTATTCAGCCATTGAAAAGATGGAGACTTTACATCTTTTGTATTAACCTGGATGGAGGCAGACACATTCTTCTTTGTAAAGCATCACAAGAATGGAGAAGCAAGAATCTAATGTACTCAATTCTGATATGAAGCCAGTAGATGATCTGGTATATACCCACATAAGAAAAAAACTCAAATCCATTTCACTTGGAGACTTTGTGATGTGAGTTTATTTTATTTTGTTGACAGAGTCTCACTTTGTCACCCTGTGTATAGTGCTGTGTTATCATCATAGCTCCCAATAACCTCAAGGTAGGTGGCAGGGGAAGGAGGGAATAGGGAGAGGAAAGGACACAGGTGGATTGGGGGGGGTCATGGTGTATGGCACACATCCTGGGGTTGGGACACATTTATAAGAGGGACTTTACCTAACAAATGTAATCAGTGTGACCTAAATCTTTGTGCCCTCAATGAATCCCAAATAATACAAAATAAAACAAAACAAAATAAATAAAAGAGGAATTTCAGGCCTCACCTCAGACTTACAAAATTAAAATCTGCAGTTTAACAAGATCCTCAGGTGACTTATTAACATTAAAATTTGAGGACCACTGGTAATGTTTCCTAAACTTTTTTACTCAGAAAATTTTCTTTATGACATGACACACACACACACACATATATACACAGTGAGGCCAGAAGCAAATGAGGTAAATGAGGTGCCCAGGATATGGCATTTAAGGAGGGACTCACTTTCAGAATCCTGCAAGCACACTTAAATGAGTGAGTGCCTTTTTTAATTTGGGGCCCTAATTTACTCACTTTGCGTCATCCTTGTCTCACCACCATGCTATAGGGAAAAATACTCTACCTTCAAAGCCAGCATGACTGGCCACTGGTGATTTTGAAGGAAGAGAAAGAGAACAATGATTCCAGGATTGTGAGTGTCCTCTCAAGACTAGAATATGCTGAGCTGACATCCAGTAAGGAAATGGAGACCTCAGTGGAATACCCACATGGAACTGAACAACCAGAATGACCTTGCAAGTTTCCTAGATTCATTCTCAGAGCCCCTGAAAGGAATATAGCCAGAGCCAAGTTGACAGCCTTATTTCAGTACTGTGGACTGTCAGGAGAGGACCCCACTGAGCCACACTATACCCACCAACAGGAAGTCTTTAATGCAATAGGAGTTTATGGGAATTGGAAATTTTGATTATATGTGCACAACAGCAAGATAATAAATAGGTGTTGTGTTAATCACTATATTTGTAGTAATTTGTTATGGCAACAATAAAAAACTAATACATATATACATATCTATGTATATAATTGATAATGTTTCAAGAAAATAATATACCCTTACTCTATGAATATACTGTTATGTGATAGACTCTAATATTATTATCTTCTATACAATTTCATTTCATTGATTTCATTTTTAATGCTGCTTATACTCAATTAAATTCCTTTTATAAACCATTAATCAGTTGTTTTCATTAAAAAATAGCCTGCGTAGTTTATACATTGTGGAAGGTAGAAAGTGGTTGTCTATGGGCTAAACATTAGGTGGTCTCTGCAGGGCAAGGAGGTGGACCAGAAATAATCCTAAATAAAAACAAGAAGTTGGAAATGTACATACATTATATATTATACATTATACATCATATATCATATACTAGAGATTATATATTGGGAGATATATTTATATATTATATGTTTATATATGTATATAAACAAAAGTTAAAGGAAGAGAAAACCTTTTCCACAGAGGAAAAAAGCAAAAAGGGAAAGTAGTTGTCCTCATGGGTGCATTTAACAAGATTTGGAAAGTAGAATGAGGCAGAGCCATCTTCCTTTTGCTGTTATAAGACTATAGAAATGTGAGCATTTAGACATAGAGGTGCTTGCCAGATTCAGGGTGCAGTGAGTGAAATAGCTTCTGTCCTCTGTATCTCAGCTGTGGTACTATGCACTTGAACTCAATATTCCAGCAGCAGGCTTAACTTCTGTTTCTCCAGATATTCCAGCACTTTTATAAACACAAGTACCTATACTGGTTCTCTGCTTGAATGGTGTCTATTCTTGCCCTGAACCTTGGCCCAGTAACAGAAAGCCTTTTATGCAGCTGGCATTGTATGAAAATTGGTTTATCATTTTGGAAAATAATTTGGCATTATCTTATAATGCGGAACATATTCATATCATACAACTCAGAGATCTCACTTTAAAGAAGTATACCCTAGAGAAAACCTCATATAAATATTTTGGGAAGTATGGATAATAATGTATATCCATACTTCATATAAATGTATATCCATAACTTCATATAAATACTTTGGGAAGTATGGATAATAACATATGTAAAAACACTTCATAATGACAAAGAAATGGATACAAGCCAAAAGAGAGAGCTCCTTATGAAAAATTATAGACAACAACAAAGACTCAGTATTACAGAAATTAAAGGATACAGTGCAATTTCACAAGTTTTCTGGTAGAAAAAGTAAGACACCTTCCAAGAAGAGGAGACAGTGGCTGGAAAGCAGAGTTAGTCAATTAGAAATTAATTCTGATTATGACTGCAGGATTTCTTTTTTGCTTGTCTGCATAATTAATTTCTCAATAATGAGCTTGAATTAATTCTATAACTGAAGAATTAATAGAATTTTTAAAAGAGAAAAAAAATCTTAGTCTTCTAAAAGAACATGAAGAATTAATGAAACAAATCTTTAGACTCTTCTTAAGACTCTAATGTTAAGAGGAATCCAAAATCAAAGCAAGGTGAGTATACAGATACTATAATTTAGAATTTCTTTCAGGCTTTGTAGGAAAACTTGAATGGCTGCCTGTGATTAATCATTACTATCCATTAAGTTGCATAACTAGTTTATTGAAGGTCAAGATGCCTGGCTTTTGAAACAGTGCAACAATCACGGCATCATTGTTCTTTCTTTGCCTTGCAAAGTTGGTGTGCAGAGCATCCCATGTGTTTTACACCCATAGCGATGGGGAAGGAGTCCTACACTAAAAATGAATCGCATATTCAATCTCATGAAGCAGAGACACACTACCCTCCATTGGATCAATTGACATGTTTTTGTTTTCTTGTTTTGTGCAGTTTGGCTTTGTTTTGTTTTAAACTAAATAAGATGAGATTGCTTGAGATAACAGACTTGCAACATGACACATCAAGCTTTTAAATGATTTATCTTCCTAAGTCTCCCAACAAGAGTCACGACAACCACACAGGTGTTTAGAGTGCTGAGCCCATAGGTTCCATGTCTCAGGAGTGAGTGAGCCGGCAAGTAAGGATAGAAAAAGACCCTGTCTTCAGCAAGTACTACAGCATTGCTTTCAGCAAGAGCACTTCCTCCTCCCTGCTCTATGTTGCAAGCAGAGAATGGAATTATTCTTATTGCAATAGCTTTCATTTTGTCAGCAATAGAAGTGGCCGTAAAAGAATCATAAATATCAGGGCTAGAGAAACTAGATTGTGTCTTACGTAATTACTTCATTTATGGCTGAAGAAGCTGATTTCCAAAGAAGGCAGGCAGTCCCTCAGTGATAGCAAGGACAAGGCCTTCTTCTTAGTTCTTAAGATATTTGGTTCTAGTTTCAGGATCATCATTTATTAGCTCACCTTCAACCTAGGCAAAAATGTCAGGTTGAGAATCTGCCTCAGTTTCTATGAATGCATAAACATTCTATTGCTGCATACACTACATCCTTACCGGCTCAAAACAATTCTCACTATTAGCTCACAGTTCTGTAGGTCAGAAGTGTGATATGGGGAGGTTCCAAGCTCATGTGGTTGTGGCTGAATCCAGTTCCTTGCAGTTACAGGACTACAGTCTGGACTTGATCTTCTCATGCTTCAAATTTTCAAACTTGAAACTCTTTCCAGGAAAAGACTAGTTAGTCCCTTTTAGAGGATTGCCTGATTAGGTCAGGTTCACCTAGAATAACCTCCTCTTTTAAAGTCAACTATGTCACATAACATAACCTAATCACAAAAGTGATTACCCATCATATTTATAGGTCCCCTCCACTCTTGAGGGTTGGAGATCATCTTAGAATTTTGCATACCACAGATTCTGGGTAATTCAGCAGCTTACCATAGCACTGGCCCAGCTGTGAGCTCTATTGAACTGAAACAGAAGGCGCATCAGGATTCAGCACATTTCTGAAGCTGTGCTACTAAGATTATGGGCACGGAGATTAATGAGCTACAAAAGTTCTTGCTCGCTCACCAAATTTTAAACAAAACTTTTAGAGACTTACAAAGCTTGATGTAAGGGAGAGATACCAAAGCTAAATACCATAAGATAATTGAGGGAAACAGGAACACTTTATAATTTCTGGTTTGAGATTATATATATCAACTATTCAAAATTATGTTCTTCCTGTAAAAGAGCTATCTTCTGATTCTCTCCTTCATCAGGAAAATAAAAGGAATGGCAAATGATGGCTTTGCATATTGTAAAGACAATGCTCCATCGATGATGATCTTAAGCCTCTTTTTTTTGAACTAATTCAGTAAAAGATTCACTCATTATGCAGATAAAAATATGTTGCCTTCTGCTGGCAGCTGTCCCATCTGTCCATTTCCATGGCTACAGCTCTACTGCAAATATTCTTTATCTTTCTCCCCTGTATGAACCCCTCCCCACTGCCCCCAGGGTCCATTTTTCCTCTTCAACCAACGCTGCACATAATTTGATTCCTGTTACTCTGCTCCTCAGCCTTATCTGAGCCTATGACTATCCTGGTGAGAATTCTTCCCAGCCCAGTAACCTCCAGCCTGTCAAGAGTACTGAAACTTTCCTTCATCTACAACAGCACTTTCTTGGCTCCACTTCTATCTCCCCACCTGCCCTTTGTACAATGAATACACTATATAAGATGTTCCTTGAGAGCAGGAACCTGGTCTTTCTCATTCACTGCACTTTCCTCATAATGGGTTCTCTGTCCCATTTGTCAAGTGAAAGGATGGGTTTTTCATTCTCTTTTGATCTTGACTTATTCTTGTTGGGGCTGGGAAAAGATAAGTTTTGAAGTCTACTCATGCCAAAGACTGTATGACAAATTGGCCAACCGAGATTATATTTAACTGTATAGTCATGGGCTTGATCATCTCTTTCGGTAGTAAGTCACCATCTAGGGAGAGGAGTTAACATTCTAGTCACTGTGAGGAGTCATGTAGCATCCTTCTGGAATACATAAAATGTATATAGAATGGTGACACATGGATGAGAGAACAATAATTCACCCAATGACTTGAAAGAGTCCATAAATGTTTCTAAACACTGAGTTCGTAAACAAGACTGTAAGTGCAGTGGTTCAAATGGGCACTGAAGGAAATAGTCTATTGGGCACTCAGAGTAGTAGTGTTATTGCAATAACATAAGTAGTAAGTGATCATAGTTTTAATGTCTCCAGAAGATGGCAATAAGTAAAAATATCTAAAAATATCCACCAGAGATACAGGACTGATTTGCCATCTACCTTCTCAGGAATCCTTATTGATCCATTCTTGATCCATAGAAAGAAGTCATTTTCACCCACCCTTTAAAGACTTTTTTCCATGAATTTGCCTACTTTCCCTGTCTGACCATGATTCCCTCACTTACTGATATATGTTCTCAATTCTAGCCACCATTACTTTCTTGTTATCTTCAATTCTCCCTCCACACATTTACTAATGATCTTTCTTGTTCCCTAGAAAGACTCTTTACTCTTCTCCAAACCCATCCAAAGCCTATCTTCAAGATGTTCTCAAATCCCAGATATTTAACAGGACTTTACCAACAATGCTTAAGAATATCTTCCTATTGCATTTCCACTGGAACATGTTAGTTGGGTATGTCATTGAGTTATACTTTATTTCTCTCAGAATAGAGATTTCTCCATTGCCTTTCCAATTTGTAATTTCCAATTTTCAATTGAGAAATTCTTTTGTCTAACTTGTAAAACAAATCCTGTAGTGTAGATTTTGTTTTACATGAATGCTTAGAGTGTTTTTCATTCTTAAAGTACAGCAGTGTAACTAGAATATATCTCAATGTTGTGTATTCTGGATGAAATTTACTTGTAATGCCTTATGTACTTTCAATCTGAATATCTTATTATTTCATAACAGGGATATTTTCCTATAATGTACTTTTAATACTTCTTTTTAGTTTCTTGTGTTCTTGTTTTAAAAGACACCTGCCATTCTTATGTTGGATATTCTTTATCCTCAATACCTGTTAGTTTTCCTAATTTTTAAAAATTTTGGGGTTTTACATTAACATTATCTGTGAATGTTCCTTTCTCTTTGTAATTAATTTTATTATTTCTGTTTCTTCACAGTTTTGTACATTTATCAGTTCTATGTTTGTGAGATTTTTATCCTCAAATTATTTCCTTGGGTTTGCAAATTTCCTTTTCATCTCATTTTGTTGCATTAGCATTTTATCTTTGAGCTCTTTATTTATTAGATTCAAATTTTCATTAAGTTGTTCTGCAATGTCAAGCAAATGTTCCTTCTTTAAAATTTTCTTAGAGAGGAGTGGCTGGTTGTTTTATACCTTTTTAAATTTTACTGGCAAATATTTGCATGGTTTTCATTCCTTTTCCTAGATATTCCTCATGCTCAGCATGTTGATAATTATCCTTCCTTCCACCACCCCTAGATCCATTTATACCCTCTAATATGCTCTGTGCCCAAGGAGATTGAGTTCTATGGATTTTAGTATGTAGGCAGGCTCTCCTGCCTGCTGGCTAGTGGGCATTCTGCCAATAGTAAGAAAAGGCAGATAATTGGAAGACGAGGAGAGAGAAAAGTCAAGGCACTTTATCCCCCCACCCTTCCCCTGCCTTGCCATAGTCTTGCAATGGCTACATCCCTCTACTGTCCCAGCTTCTGCCAGGTGGCTCCTCTCCTGTGGCTCCAACACTCATGAAATTCTATTAGCACAATTATTTCCCTGTTTCCCATTAGACCAGGAAATATCTTTCTGGTATTCCTAGTCACTAGTGCTTTACTATCTCTTGTTGGTTTCCCTGACATGATTCACATCTTGGTAAATAGTTTCTCCATTAAATGCTTTTTAGCTGAAACCTTTGAGTTTGCCATCATTTTTGCTAGGACTCTGACAGATGCACTTGGACAGCTTTGCCCAGGCATTCTATTTGCTTTGGTGTTGTATGAATGACTTCTTAATTTGGGTTCCTCAAAAGCAAATACTCTCTAATCCTGAGGCAAATATTCGATAGTAAGTGATTTATATGGGAAGTGTAGAAATCAATCAGGAATTAAAGAAGTACACTAGAAAGAAAGTCACTCAATAAAGGATGTGTCTATGAAGCTAGCCACCACTAAAGGCAACTTCAGTTTCATCCCTTGGGGAAATTCTGGGAAATAATTCAAATTATGCTCTTAAAAGTTATCCAACCCAAGGGGCAAGGTTGTTTGTGTACTCATACATCAACCCCCACCAGTCATTTGGTCAAGGTTAAATATTCCCCCACCCCACAGCAGAGAAACCTCCTGCAGATTAGGACAATCTTTACTTTAACATAAAGAGATGCAGATATTAGCAGTGCTCTGAAGGATATGGCCAGAACACGATAGCTAGGAAAGCGACAGGTCTGTTATAATTTCCTTCCAAATATCTGAGACCAGTTTTTCTTTGCTGTTAGCGGTATACTCTAGGAATATTAAATATTTGAATTCTATCCACTTTTCTAGAATTTGAGGGAATGGCGGTGATTATGGGTTAGGCAGAAAGGAAAATCAATAACTAAGGAATATTCTTTATTTATATTATGGAATACCCTGGCTCTATTCTCCGTTATGATTTTTTATAAATGTTTTAACCAGATTTAACTTCATCAAATTCCTTAAGTGAGGGTTGAAAGCAAGTAGTGAGCAAACAGACAGCCTTCAGAATGGGAGAAGATTTTTGCATGTTACCAATCTCACAAAAGGCTGATAACTAGAATCTACAGAGAACTCAAATTAATCAACAAGAAAAGAGCAAAAAAAATCTTTTATAAGTGAACAAGAGACTTGAAGAGAAACGTCTCTGAAGATGACAGATAAATGGCCAATAAACACCTGAAAAAATGCTCATCATTGCTAATCATCAGGGAAAAACAAATCAAAACCACTCTGAGATATCATCTAACTCCAATGAGAGTAGTCCACATCACCAGGTCCCAAATATGCAAATGTGGAGAGAAGGAAACACTTTTACATTGCTGGTAAGATTGCAAACTAACACAACTTCTATGGAAAAGAAATGTGGAGAATTCTTAAAAAGCTAAAAGTCAGGGGGAGGAGCCAAGATGGCGGTCTGTAGCCAGCTTTCTGCAGATGCTCCCATCCAGAAGGAGAGTTAAAGGACAGAAGCTTAGCAAGAAAGCCAACAGTTTGGAGCTGAGCCAAGAGACAATGTCGGGGAACGCACATCAACACTGCTGGAGCGACCTGAAACCCCAAAGATACAAATAAAAGGTACAGAGCACATCACCAAGTGGACGGGAGTCCCCTCCCCCAAGAGAACAGCTTGCAGTATACACCATACCTCCATACAAACAAGCGAGCAGAGTTCAGATGTCCTCCCACTCTACCCCACAGGAGAGACCCTGTAAAAACTGGACCTCCTTCCCCTACTAGGGTGCCGTGGCACTCTCCTGCCAGGCATAAAGCTGTATAAAATTGCATATATTCTCTACCTGCAAGTTGGAGCTCCTGGCACTTCCCTCCACTCTCACCCTGAGGTCTGGAGTTCTGTCCCCCATGGAGTCTCTTGGACACTTTCTCCAGGGGTGTGGACAGGGTGCGGGTTGCCACTGGTCTGTGCTGTTCTCCTGGCTCGGGAGCACTGAGGGGAGAGTAAGCCAAAAGGTGGCTGGCTGAAGTGGACCAAAGCTATGCTAAATTTCGGCCACACCTGGCCCTCAGGGGATGACAGCTGAGACAAAGGGCTGAAGCTCACAGACTGAGTCAGGACTATTAGCAGCCCAGCGTCTCTTCCACAGGGCAGAAATTCTGTGAACTTGTTCTGTTCTATCAGCTATTTCATCTACTTTACATCAATCAGGGACAGGGCTGGAACTGAGTGAATCGCCCTAGCCCCTATCAACTACCAGGTTGTCAGGCCTCACCTCCCCCACTGCCAACACTGACATAACTGGTGGACTGGCTGAGGAGCCACAGAGCCCCGTGTGACCTAGGCAGGCGCAAACTTCTAGAGCATCTCCTCATTGGAGGGAACTGGACCACAGCACTGCAGGGTTACCAGAGACTGGGTGTGACAGAGGGGCAAGGCGGGGAAAGAGGCATCAACCTTTCCAGGCTAATTTACTGGCTGCGGGGGCCATCCTGAGCTCACAGAACCCTGGAGCGAGTTATACTAAAGCTGCCAGCAGACTTCTGCTGTCTAATCACCACAGACTTTTCAACTCTGATTTGAGGTTGGTACTGGCTGGGACAATTGATTGGTACCTCTTCAACTGGGCCAATCACCCGAGGACTTTCCAACGCTGTACACTGGGTGTGTGGTAGTGGGAAGGTTTTATTTTTCTTTCCAATTGTTGTGGAATTGTTGTGGGGGGTGTGGTGACCTAACTGCTGGTTTTCCTCCATAGCTCAGAATCCAACACAGAGTAACTGATTCTCTAGGGTAAGACAGAGACCAGCTGAAAATAAGACAGAGCCACTTAACCTCACCACATCAAGAAGGTCCCCAGTTGCACAGGTAGTAGCAAAGTACAAGTTGGCAAAACTCTAGGGGGAAAGGTACAAACACCAGTCCCAGCTTACAGGCAAAGGAAGGACTGCTCAATCACTACTCCTAGAACCCCCAACCAAACTTATCCTTACCTACTCATCCAGCCAAACGGTGCAAAATAAATATGGGGCAGAATCAGTGGAAAAGCTCTGGAAACATGAACAACCAGAGTAGATCAACCCCCCCCAAGGAACAATTTGGTGGACACAAATGACAATCCTTTGCATAGACAGATGGCTGAAATGTCAGAAATTGAATTCAGAATTTGGATTGCAAACAAGATCAATAAAATAGAGGAAAATTGGAATTAGAAATTCTGGGAGCATTTCAAAAATTGTCTCAAGAAGTCAAGGAATTCAAAGACCAAATGACCAAAGATTTT